>JANSVA010414769.1:0-22127 GCA_025504915.1 Erythroxylum reticulatum | reverse complement strand
AAAGGGGGGTGAGCTTAAGATCATGGGTAACAATTTATAATTGGTAATAAGCAAAAACATTTAAGAAGTCCTTTCCAATCCAAAAAGTTTACATTATTGTAAATTATGTATACATCACTTTTGGCAATTTATCATGAGGACATAAGCATATCAAAATGGTTCGGGTGGATCCAAATCAGAACGTACTATGCAATTCCACATAATGGTCTTATGTAGTAGTGAACTTATAGGAGTCCTTGAATGAGCTCCAGGCCACTAGCGGGCAGGCGGGAGAACCCTTTTGTCAAAATGCACTTGACTTAACTTAGGGGACCACCACAAACCCACATAACATGTAAAGTATATTGCCCAAAAAGGCATATTTCGAAAACTTGGTTTCTTAAGCTTGATATCTTTTCAAAAAGAAATCATCTTCATATGTCAAACAAGTTTATATAAAAAACATGCAGAACATTCTCAAAACATTCAAGGCTTAATAAATGCACATTTTTCAAGTAGTTGAAAACATTTATTTCCATTTTCTTGATAGAAACATTGATGGCTTATTATTCAACTATAAAAAGTAACCCACCTTGAAGTTCTTTGCTTGAAGGCTTGTTTAAGGATGTCTCTCCTCTTGCTCTTCTTGCCTCCCTTCAATATTAACAAAACCTCATTCGAAAAGAACTCCAATCGAAATAGTCAAAGAAACCCTTGCATGAATTGATCCTAGAATACTTAAACCCATGCATTTTCTGCACTCTTAGAACCAAAACCTTCCTAAGACTCCAAAAGATTTAACATAAGCTTAACTTAAGTCTTCACTAATTAATAAATTTCTTAGCTCTAATGAAAGCTCTAATCTTCCTCTTTCTTTTTCCATCCTTGATAACTCTCAAAATCACTCTTGAAGGCTTAGTAAAATTAAAACCTAGCTTACCTCTCCTTTTTCTCTCTATCACTGACACTCTCTCTCCCTTCTTTCTTACTTTTCATCTTCTCTCTTTTCTCTTCTTGTTCACCAACATTTTTGTCTTCTAAAACACAAGCCTACTATTCCTTCTTCCCACTTTGCCCTTCCTTCAATACTTTAAGACTTTATAACTTAATTGATGCTCAACAATACCCATCATGAAGTCTTATCATTCTGACATTTTATTTCCCTTAACCTATAACATAATGTCTTACTCACATTAGAATGTTAATAACTCCTACACAATTTAATCTACCAAAACCCCAAAATTAATTTAATCATGCTTATTCATAAAAAAAATATCCAGGGGCCAACATTTCTCCCCCTTTTAAAAGAATTTCATCCTCGAAATTATTACTTGAGTCATTGAAGAGTTATGGGTACTTCTCCCTCATGGCTTGTAAGGGCTTCCATGTAGCCTCTTCTACAGAACGACTTCTCCATAGGACTTTTACTAATTGAACTGTCTTGTTCCTGAGCACTTTTTCCTTAGTGTCCAAGATCTCTACTAGAATCTCCTCAGAACCCAAATCATCTCTTAACTGAACCTCAACGGTCCGAATAATATGAGAGGGATCCAATCTATTCCTCCTCAACATGGAAACATGAAAGACATCATGTATCCGTGACAATTCCAGTGGCAATGCTAACCTATCTGCTAGCTGTCTAATCCTCTTAAGAATTTTATAGGGACCTACATATCTTTCCCTTCTTGCCAAACCTCTTGACCCCTTTCCAAGGAGTCGTCTTAAGGAAGACCTTTTCACCGACTTCGTACTCCATCTCCCTTCAGTTTGTATCAATATAACTTTTCATTCTATCCTGGGCCGCTTTAATCCTTTGTTTAACTAACTTGAACTTGTTAACTGTCATCTGAATTAACTCTGGCCCTATTATTTTTCTTTCTCCTTCTTCATCCCAGCATATAGGAGTTCTACATCTCCTTCCATATAGTGCCTCACAAGGAGCCATTTGAATACTCGAGTGGTGCAAATTATTGTAAGCAAATTTGACCATTGGTAAATGTTGATCCCAAGCTCCTTTAAAATCCATCACACATGCTCTAAGCATTCCTTCAAGTGTCTGAATGGTCCTTTTAGATTGACCATCTATCTGAGGGTGAAAAGCTGTGCTAAATTATAACTTGGTCCCCAGAGCCTCTTGTAAGCTTCCCTAGAATCTCAAAGTAAACCGAGGATCTCTGTCAGAAACTATAGAGTCTGGAATCCTATGCAGTCTCACTATCTTATCGATATACTTCTTTGTTAGTACTTACAGAGAATCAGTTTGTTTAATTGTCAGAAAATGGGCTGACTTCTTCAATCGATCAACAATGACCTATATGGCATCATGCTTCTTACTAGTCTTGGGCAAACTCATCAGGAAATCCATAGTTACTCTTTGCCACTTCCACTCGGGAATAGACAATGGCCTTAACTTTCCTGAAGGTGCCTGGTGTTCAGCTTTGACTCGCTGACACACTAGACACTTACTGACATACTCTGCTACATCCCTCTTCATGCCTTTCCACCAGAAACATCCTGATGCTACCTGGGTGCATGGCATAAGGCATATTGTGTGCCTCATCCAGTATTTCATCCTTCACTTCTTTGACATTCAGGATACAAAGTCGGCTTCCTACAACCATAAGTTCATCATCCCTCACTACCACATTAGATTTCTTGTCATTCTGAATTTCTTCTCAGAGTTTCCTCAATTCTGCATCCTTAGCTTGTAATTTCCTAACTTTCTCTCTGAGTATCGATCTCACTCTAAAAGAAGCAACTATACAATCAAGTTCCTTCTGCTTCAAAATTATTCTAAGCTTAGCCATCTCTTCTAATAATGGTAGATAAACTGTCTGACCATGGGCTATTGATGATTTCTTAGTCAAGGCATCTGCTACCACATTCGCCTTTTCTAGATGGTACTCAATTAACAAATCATAATCTTTAAGCAATTCAGTCCACCTTCTCTACCTCAAATTTAATTCCTTCTGGCTCATCAAATACTTAAGACTTTTATGGTCAGTAAAAATCCTCGTCTGAACCACATATAGATAATGTCTCCAAATCTTCAAGGCAAAAATCATTGCTGCCAATTCCAAAACATGGGTCGGATAATTTAACTTATAAGACTTTAGCTGCCTCGAGGCATATGCTATTACCTTGTCTCCTTGCATCAATACGCAACCCAAACCCTTTCTTGAAGATTCACTATACACTGTATAACCTTCATCCCCCATAGGCAAAGTCAAAACTGGAGCATTTGTTAATCTATGCTTGAGCTCCTCAAAGCTTTTACGACATTCCTCATTCCAGATAAATTTTTTATTCTTCCTCAATAACTTGGTCATCGATGCCGCTATCATAGAAAATCCTTCAACAAATCTTCTATAATAACCTGCCAGACCTAGAAAACTCCTCACCTCTAACACTGTCTTGGGTGCATGCCAATTCACCACGGCTTCAACCTTCCTCGGATCAACATGTACCCTATCTTTCGAAATCACATGTCCAAGGAATACTACCTAATGAAGCCAAAACTCACACTTGCTGAACTTAGCATAAAGCTCACTCTCCTTCGGTGTCCACAATACAATCCTGAGATGCTTCTCATGTTCCCCTTCACTCTTGGAATACAGCAAAACGTCATCGATAAACACTATAACAAAATAATCCAGATATTCCTTGAATACCTTATTCATAAGATCCATAAAAGAAGCTAGACCATTGGTCAGTCCAAAAGGCAGAACTAAGAATTTGTAATGCCCATATTGTGTTCTGAAGACTGTCTTGTTTACGTCAGACTCCTAAATTTTGAGCTGATGATATCCTGACTTGAGATCAATCTTAGAGGATACTTGTTTTTAATAGTCACCTTTTTGAGTTTCCGATAATCAATGAACATGCGCCACGTTCCATCCTTCTTCTTAACAAATAGAACTGGTGCTCCCCATAGAGACGAGGTTGGCCTTATTTACCCCTTCTCTAACAGTTCTTCCAATTTTTCCTTGAGCTCCTTCAGTTCAGTTGGAGCCATTCTATAGGTGATATTGAAATGGGTGCGGTCCTAGGAATCAAGTTGATGGCAAACTCAATTTCCCTCATCGGTGGCAAACCAGGTAAATCTTATAGGAACACGTCTGGAAATTCCCTCACAACTGGAAAATCCTCTAACTTGCCTTCATTCACATCAATGTCCACAATATACGCTAAGAAGGCTTCACACCCCTTCCTAATCATCCTATTTGCTAACAAAGATGAAACAATCTTGGGAGATGGTTTCCTTCGGTCTTCTCTAAAGATCACTTTCTCATCATTACCAAGATCAAACTCTACCTCTTTGAGGACACAATCTAACTTTACACAACATTTTTCTATAACATCCACTCTAAGTATAACATCTAAGACTTTTAGGTCTAAAGGTAGTAAATCCACTAACAATCTAGCACCATTCATGAAGAGCTCACAAATTTTATATACTTGATTAATTACTACATTCCTCCCGATAGGTTTGCTAACAAGCAAAGCATTTTTCAAAGGCACTGAATTCACACCATGCAGAATCATACTTGTAGAAACAAAAGAATGCGTGGAACTAAAATCAATTAGTAAAGAAACTGTTGAATCAAATAACCGGGCCATATTCATGACAACCTTTGGTGTGACTGCTGCTTCCTCTCTTGTCATGGTAAGCACTCTTGCTTGTTCCTGACCTCTGGGCCTTCTTGGTGGAATAGCCTTCTTCGCCACTGCAAAACTACCCACTGTACTGATTGGCCGGTTTCCCCTTATTTCTGCTATTCTTGGGGCTTGTAGTTTTGACACCTCTTTTCTTGTTACTTAGGGAAAATTCCTAATCATGTGTCCCTTCTCTTTACATCGAAAACATGCTCTGAGTAACTTAAAGCACTCTCCTTTGTGAAGCTTTCCATAATGCTCACATTAGGGGTTCATGTTCCTACTCCTCTCCACCCTGCTATTTCTTCCTGCTGTTGAGGCTTGCACTGACACTACCCTTGCGTGCTTATTCTTAACAGAGACATTACTTCCCGCCTCACTCTGTGTGCGGGAGCTCTTCACACCCCTTTCAGGTATTGGAGAACTTACTCCTTTCCTAGATAATTGCTCTGGATTCTTCCTCTTCCTACTCACCTCATACTTGATATTCTCCAGCTTCTCAGCCTGAAGTGTAAAATCTACCAACTGCTAGTAGTCATAGAAATTATGGATCAAGACTTTCTCCTTGATCCCTAGATGAAGACCTCCCTCAAACTTGTGGCACTTGTCCTCCTCGTTCGCCACAATGTTGGTTGTATACCATGACAGTTGGGTAGACTTCAACTCATACTCACTCACACTTAAGTCCCTCTGTGTGAGGTTTAGGAACTCCCTAGCCTTCTCTTGGATATAGACCCTCGAGAAGTACTTCCTTCTGAAAGCTTCCGTCTCTCCATGACAACACCAGAGGTATAACCTGACTGTGGGGCATTGATTCCCACCAATGAAGTGCATCTCCTTGTAGCAAGCTAATTGCATAATCCAGCTTCTCCTCATCAGAGCATTTCATCTGAATTAAAACCCTCTCGGTCCTCTTCAACCAGGCTTTAGCTTCTTCCGGATTTATAGTCCCATTAAAATCCACAGCTCCATACTTGCGGAGCTTATAATACTGTCATTTCTATCTACTGAAGCGAGCATCAGCACTTGTTACCTTTAGCCCATGGCATATGTGAAAGCCTGAGCAAGGGCTTGAAAGAATCGCGGGTCCATAGTAGGCATAGGAGGAGGAGGTAGGACACTTCATATTGCACACTAGGTGCCTCAAAATTAGGAGCAGGCTGTGTCCCAGCATCTTGCAGGATATAGGATTTATCCGTGCTCCCTTGGTGAGAGCTATATCAAGTCATAGCTCCTCGAAGTCTCTTTCGAGGCAACATTTTCCACTCCTTAAATTTAAAATCATTGAAAGTATTTAATTTATATAAAACAGTTTCAAATATTGTAAAACAATTCAAAACAATGCAAGTTATTCACTTTAAAAAAATGCATGTTCCTTTTCTGTCTTAGACTACCCACTTCATGCCTAGGATACTTTTAAACCTAGTCACTCTGATACCATAAGTGTTGGGACCCCACCCTCGTGGTTCACATGTCCGACATCTTAAATGACATGTAAACATGTGCTCCACTAGGGTGGTGATCCCCCACCAGGACAAACATCAAATCAACACCCTACTCCTATTTTAGGACATATTTATTTAGGAAAAACCTCAATCTTATAGCACCTATCTTGAGGAAAAAATAGCAAAATTGTCAGTTGGGATATCAGATTAATACCATCTTAGGACGATTTGAAAGAAGATTCCGAGGTATACAATTTCCATGCAGACCTTGAAGGCAGATTCTATCGTCTGAAGGGTCAAAAGGGAGCAGACGATAGCATCAGATGAATAGTGTACAGAAGGAGAAGTTTAGGTTACAAAGGTAGAAAACAGACGGAACGAAATAACAGACAAATGGTAAAGGCAAACGAAGCAAAAAGAAAGATGAAGAAAAATGACAGATGAAAAAAAAGACAGATGAAGCAAAGTGACAGAAAAAATAAAAGAAAGATGAAGCAAAATGATAGACGAATTAAAATGATAGACAAAACAAAAATCAGACAAAGCAAAGTGACAGACAAAACAAAAGACAGACGAAACAAACTACAGACGAAGCAAAATGACAAACGAATGGAAGAGGTAAATGAAGTAGAAAGACATATGAATCAAAATGACAGATGAAACAAAAGACAGATGAAGCAAAGTGATAGACGAAACAAAAGACAGATGAAGCAAAATGATAGATAAATGGCAGTGACAGACAAAGCAGAAAGACAAACAAAACAAAATGATCAACTTAAGATGAAGTAAAAGTCTACCTAAGACGATACAGATGGTCAACTTAAGATGATACAGCTCTTAAGATGAAGCATCTTTGCAGACGATACAACTATTAAGATGAATGACATCATTACAGACGATATGACGTCATTACAGATTATACATCTTTACATACGATGCATCTCTTAAGACGAATGACATCATCATAGATGATATGACGTCACTACAGATGATACCTCTATATACTCCTAAGTATTTCCCCTTCTAAGGACCATAACATATGACCTAGAAGTCCGAATACAACTTTTCCCTTATAGAAACTTAAAAATACCATGTACAAACTTAAAAAGAGAGTCATGATAAAAAATGCAATTATACACCATTTGCATCAAAAGATAAGAATCTTACAAAGCTTTAGTAGGCATTTCAAGTCGCAAATACATTAATGTATTAAAATTTCAAAATGCAGAAAGTACATAATTCATGAATTACTCAAAATGCAACTAAAGCCTCTCTTTACAAAATTTGCTTCAAATACAGAATATACAAAAATTGTAGTGATGCCTTGACCCTTGTCTACTTGATATCTTACTCATCACCTAGTTGTGGGGGAGGAAAAGGGGGTGAGCTTAAGCCAGTGGGTAACAATTTATAATTGGCAATAAGCAAAACCATTTAAGAAGTCCCTTCCAATGCAGAAAATTTATGTTATTGCAAAATATGTATGCATCACTTTTGGCAATTTATCATGAGCACATAAGCATATCAAAATGGTTTGGGTGGATCCGAAATAGAACGTACTATGCAATTCCACATAATGGTCTTATGTAGTCGTGAACTTATACGAGTCCTTGAAGGGGCTCCAGGCCACTAGAGGGCAGGCGGGAGAAGCCTTTTTGTCAAAGTGCATTTGACTTAACTTAGATGACCACCATAAACCCACATAACATGCAAATCATATTGCCCAAAAAGGTATATTTCAGAAACTTGGTTTCCTAAACTTATATCTTTTCAAAAATCATCTTCGTTTGTCAAACAAAATTTATACGTAAAATATGCAGTACATTCTCAAAACATTCAAAGCTTAATAAATACAAATTTTTGTAGTAGTTGAAAACATTTATTTCCATTTTCTTAAAAGAAACGATGATGGCTTATTATTCAACTATAAAAAGTAACCCACCTTAAAGTTCTTTGCTTAAAGGCTTGTTTAAGGATGTCTCTCCTCTTGCTCTTTTTTCCTCCCTTCAATATTAACAAAACCTTATTCAAAATGAACTCCAATCGAAATATTCAAAGAAACCCTTACATGAATTGATCTTAGAATACTTAAACCCATGCATTTTCTGCACTCTTAGAACTAAAACCTTCCTAAGACTCCAAAAGATTTAACATAAGCTTAACTTGAGTCTTCACCAATTAATAAATTTCTTAGCTCTAATGAAAGCTCTAATCTTCCTCTTTCTTTTTCCCTCCTTGATAACTCTCAAAATCACTCTTGAAGGCTTAGTAAAATTAAAACCTAGCTTACCTCTCCTTTTTCTCTCTATCACCGACACTCTCTCTCCTTTCTTTCTTACTTTTCATCTTCTCTCTTTTCTCTTCTTCTTCACCAACATTTTTGTCTTCTAAAACACAAACCTATTGTTCGTTCTTCCCACTTTGCCCTTCCTTCAATGCTTTAAAACTTTATAACTTAATTGATGTTCTAACAATACCCCTCATGAAGTCTTATCATTCTAACATTTTATTTCCCTTAACCTATAACATAATGTCTTACTCACATTAGAATGCTAATAAATCCAACACAATTTAATCTAGCAAAACCCTAAAATTAATTTAATCATCCTTATTCATAAAAAAAATATCCAGGGGCCAACATTCCAAGTGTCTATATTCTCACCATACACCTACACCATGATTTTGCTCTTGAAAGACCATTGTTTTTTCTTATTTTGACCATATGCTTTCTTCTTTCTCTTACCAATGATGCTGGATCAAAAAATAATAGCATACTAGATTTGGCTAAATGGTAGATTTCGAAAAAATAATCGAAACCAAAATGCAGCAGAAGCATAAAAGCCAAATCAACATGTTTTCATCCATACATTATACGGTATAAGGAAAATAACTAACATAAGAACAAGATGGAAATTATACTGACTTTTTGCTAAGCTTTTACTCCTCCCTTTTGTATCCTCTCCTTGTCAATGTATCCTCTCCTCATTATTGTATCCTTAACCCATCTAATCTACCACTTGTTCTCCTTGAACAACTTAGTTAAGTTCTCCTTAAACAACTTAGTTAACAAGATCCTTTGGTGGGAAAGGAGAAGAAATATTGAAGAGGATTACGTTTTATGATAAACAAGTTGAAAGAACCAAAATGAGACAATCTCATTGCAAGTTTTTACTAGTATATGCAGGAGAGGAAAGAGTGAGTCAAAAATGAAACTATTTCTTCAAAAATGAAGAAGAAGACCATAAATAAGACATTCTCATTTGTTTTAATATGGTTAGATGAAAAGACAAACAGAAGCAAAATGGAACCTTTCAATTTCGGTTAAAGATGAAAGAAGAGAGTGATGTGCATCCAATGCATCACTTCATTCTTAATCAAAAATAAAGAAGCCAATAAATGAGACACTCTCATTTGTTTAATATGGCTATATGAAAAGACTAATAACCTAAATGAGACCCTCTTATTTTTGGATATGTGATGAAAGAAGAGAGAATGTACATGAAATGCACCTCGTCCTTCTTTAATTAAATGAATGCTAAAAGGTTACATGCCATCATTAAAAGACATCCATTAAACCATTTAATGATGATGAAGCATGATAAAAACCCACCTTAAACGTGTAGTTGTCTATTTAGTCCATTTAATCGAAATTTGTCCCCTTTTATCTTTAATGACTTTGTTTCAATATGATTAATCCAATTAATCAAATCAAACAAAAGTCTAACCCAATATTAAACGTTCATTTGGCCTTCTAATTAAAAATTAATTAGTGTAAGCCCAACATTCATTCATAAGCTTTAAAACCAGAACAATTTAATTAATTCCTAATTAAATTGTTCTAGTTTTTGTATTTCGAATCTAATTCAGTAACTTCATTATTTTTTTGTCTCATTTTTCTTTCCGAAAACCTCTTTTTATTTTTCTTACTTTCCTTGATAACCTTCCTAAAAGCCAAGTGGGGAATCTAATTGGACTTATATAATTCAAGCTCCAATAAGCCCGAAATTAATTTAATCTTATTACAAATAATTCCAACTTATTAACCAAATGTCATTCCATTAAAGACAATTAGTTGAACTCTTGAATTACTAAATATTATAAGAATACATGTTTCTAATTATATGTCCAATTGCAAACTCTATTATGAACCATATTATAGCCATTTGCACAATAGAGGGTAAAATTACTGTTTTGCCCTTATGTTGGTTTTTTCTTATAGATCTCCCGTTTTACTCTATATGGTGATTAGCACATAAGATCTCATCTTGGTGTTAAGATTGATGGGTAGCTAGTCCATCAAACTATTGGTGCTAATTTAATCACTAATCTCCATAAAACATCTAGAAGTGATGATATCATTATAAATTATTTATTTGAGTGAATGTTCCCTGATACATTTTTCAATTAATAATTCCAATATGCAGCCACTGGATTGATACTCTGTAAAAATCCATTCCGATCATATTAAAAATTATAATGAAACATATATGAGTTCATCACTCCTCAAGATTGTGGTCTATAATAAACGAATGCTAAAGTGCATGTTTTAAGATTAAGGAAATGAACTACTTTACTTTTTAAAAACATACGTGATTTCATATTCATTTAATAGTGCCATTATCAATATTCAAGTACTATCATGATATGAAACTCATCATTCCTTTGAAGTAAACTCCTTTATTTACATGGAGATAAATTGCAACATTACAGTCTAAGCCATAATCAAACAACCAACTCAATTATTCAACTGTGAATAAACTAATTCAGATTCTAACAATATACATGTTTCCCATACATCTCCATGTTTATGTATACTACTTACAAAAGAATCTTATTACCTAACGACTAGTTATATTATGCTCTTACAAATAAAACCAAACTCTTTTGTTTTATTAACAATAATTATTTTCATTATAAAAATGTAACAAGAAGAAGATTAAGTTATATGTAAATACACTTACTTTCTAGGGAACTATTATTTACATAACTCTAATAAACGACACATGCATATAATATAACACCTCATTCTCATAAGACACGTACCTGACATCCTAAGTCATAGTTGAGTACGTACCCCACAGGGGTGGCATGCTAGAACAGTCAACAATTGAGCTCATTACAAACTTTTTTCAAAAATAACACAAGCATATGTGAAAAATCAATAATCAATTTCGGCCTGTTTTATACATAAAAATTTTCAATCACAAGAGTTACATTCATTATATAACTCATCATAATTTCATTAGTCACTTGGGCCCATTAATGATACAAAACATTTTAGTTGTAATGTCATTACATTACAAAATCATTCATATACACATTGTATAGTATTTGTGAATACACATTTTGATACAAAACAATGAAATACATATGTAGGCATGAACTAATCTGGACCTCTATCTCTTACTCGAATGCAGTGGCTAGACTCAAATTTGGCTAACTGGAGATCTTCTTTAAGCTTGAGAAATATTGCAATTTTATGGTGAGTTTTGCGAACTCAGTGAGTGGACCATCTTCGATGGCTCATTCAATCACATAACACATTAATCCATGTAATCACTTAATTCACATCACTTCATAATTTCACTATGATGAGTCATATACATTTTATATTCAATTAAAAATATATCATATTTGGAAATCAGTCAAACTATTTAAGTTATACATATCATACGCATATGCAGTGCTCATGAGACTCACTTTCAATTATTATTATTGTGACCTAGTACCTGTAACCATCGCTTATCCATTGTGGATACTGGGCTCATTGATAACTATCCCATATTTGTTGGGGATACTGTGCTGATTATATATAGTGAGCCTTTGGCTCTTAATCACATTATGAGCTTTTAGCTCTTTTTCACTTTCTAAGCTTTAAGCTCTTTTTTAGTGGCTACTCCAGTCATAACAATCTTTACGTTATCGTACATTTATGTAATGAAATGCAAAAATCACATATGATTAATTAATCACTTTATTTCACTTTACACATGTCATCAGACCTTGATCTGACATTCAACATTTAAGTTAAGAATCACCTAGTTCATTCACATGCACATTTACATTTTTCTTCAGAACTTTGTCTGACATTCTACAGCTAAGTTGAGTATCACATATTTTGTCAAATTCATATACAAGGATCACTTCTAATGATTTTCATATCCATCAAAAGCCACGGACATTTAATTTTTGAAATCAATACAATCACATTCACATTGCATACCAATCATATCAATAGTCATTCAGTGAAAAAATTTAAGTCAAAATAACAATGAAATGAGACCATTTAGGTCAACTCACAGTACACTCCAGATTAGCATTAGCTTCCACAATCTAGAAATGTCTGGATGTGGATGTTTGTTCTGCACATCAACATTATGCAATACACATATTGCAAACACATTAATAATTGGACAATCTTATGAAAACTCAATCATAAACATATGTATATGTGTTGTGTATAATGCATGCTCAATGACAATCCTGAGTATATTATCTAAATTTATATCTTAAGATCATTCTCTTTTCATAGTTCATGTATGTCTAATTGAACTTAGATTTACACATCATTTGTAAATGATCATTCTAAGTTCACCATTCAATCCTTATCCTGCATATGTGTCTAAATTATTCTTAAGCTTACACCTCAAGAACACTTGATTATTCTAATATCATAACTCAATTTCTTATCATTCTTTTTCTAATATTCTATGCCCTCATAATACCCAATTCTTATTCACATTATACATATTACTCAACTCCTTTGAATCACAAATCCTATCATATGAACATCTTCATTCATATTATACTCATGCCTTTGGTACTTTGATATTATCAATTTATTTACTAAGTTATAACCCCAATTATCACTTCATACATATCACACATTAGTCACTTAATCCAAGCATCATTCTAGGTTTAATTTAAGCTCCATTTAAGCCTTAATTAAGACCAATTGATCAATGAAAGTCCTTTAGGCGAACATCTATGTCCACTGAGCGGACTTTCACGGGTTAATTACAGAAATTTGAAATTTTGACCCTCTAGACATCAAAATCTCTTCTCAGTCTCTTTATAAAGTTGTAGAACTCAAAGTCCTGTTTCTAAGAATACTTAAATGACCTCAATCCAAGTTTTACAGAAAAGTTATACCTCTTGCCCTAAAAATATCAAATTGCATCATTATTTTCCATATTTCTAACTCTTTACGTACTACATTCACTACCTTATACTTGGTCTATCATTTCTAATTTAAATTTCTTATCATTTCCCCATCATTCTGAACTCCACTTCATCTTAATATCATATACAAACAATTCGTAGTCCATGATGATCATGAAGACTAAAAACATAACACACACATATATATAATCATAATGAACTTTTTGCACATATTCAACTTCATTTCCACTTACTTTTCACTTTTAACTATCACCTTAATTCATCTCATTTCAGGAACATAACTTAACATCTTGGTTAACGTAACTTTCACCGTCATTATACCCTTAATTAATAACTCATAATATCTATATAACAATTCATCACTCATGGTTTTTAGACTCTCAAAACGGAACACAAACATATGTATTCATCCAATAATTTACTACACCCAGTACTCAATTTAAAGTCAAAACTCGAAACTCTTAAAGATAGAATTTGAATTTGATGTCTTCATCAAAAATGTAGCCATATGGATCTAATTTAATCCAAATAAAAAATCATTGTGTTTGGATATCAATGGAAAATGTTACAGTTAACATTTTTCCAGCACACTTTAAACACCATTTACTCAATTAATCCAACATTATATCATTCCATAATTTCTTACCCATAAAAACACCAAAGAAAGACATTAATCTACCACATTACTCATTGACGTTAAGCATGTACCCATCCTCATTTTATGAACAATTAACCTTTAACAATCATCAAATATGCTTCATTCAACAAATCAAGAAGAGAAATGCTTATACTTACTTAGTTATCTCCAATGTCTTCAAATCACACTTAACCCTAGCTTCTCCAACAAACACGATAATCATCATCATTTAAGGTAGAAGGGTTAGGTCTTCTAGGAACAAGATGGAGAGGACAACAAATCCTAATGAATGGACAAAACTCAACATGATGAAGGTAAGAGTGAGATATCCATGAGTGAAGGAGAGAGGAAAGGAAGAATATGAAGAAGAGGGGCATGTATCGGTTTTGACAAGTGAAAGACCATTAGATGGTCTTTAATTTGGGTGAATAAAATCTTGAGTGGTGAGTTATAAGTGTTGGGAAATTTTTCCTCTTTTTGTGGTCTCCAATTGGCTCTTTTAAAAAGCTAGTCCATTTGTCTATAATTTTCAACCCAATTTTCTCCCAATTTTCAATGATACTTGTCATTAAATCCTAAAGTCATTTATAAAAATTTCCATTGCCATTTTACTCTTATTTATACTATCATTCATCAATAGTTTTGCCACTTGGCATTTTTCCTAGTCCAAAAATACCCTTAAATTTTAGAAAACTCTCAAATTTTCACAAAAAATTCTCAATCAATAAATATACTCTCCAAATCAATTCTTAACACAAACAATTGACAATTCCAAATATAATAACATTTGTAAGTCAATTATACCTGGAAAATATCAATAAAAGCATGTATAATCATTTTAATGTGTTCAATAATCAAATCTCACGTGTGTGTGTGCTAACATTATGCATGAGCATAAAATGCATTTTTCTAATCTCTCATTGCTATTTTCTCAATACAGAAAAGTGGGACTGGGATGTTACAATCTCTCCCTTAATAAATTTCATCCTCCAAATTCTTATCTGATTAATAAAAAAGTTAGGGGTGTTTTTTTCCTCATATGCTCCTTTGTTTCCCATTTAACTTCATCACTTGAATAATCTCTTCCAGTGGACTATAATCAATAGAATCACTCAGTTTGTCAAGTACTTATTTTGATATCACACTATTTTAACTGTTTCTCATTATATATATATATATATATCAGATCACTCACCATTTCACTTATGGTATTAATAACACACACCTAGATCATAATGATATTTCTTAAATATATCCGTGTAACACGGTTTGAATCTGAAACATCTTTCATCAGTAATACTAACTCATAAATCAGTGGTCATATTCTCACAATAATTTCATAGGGACCAATTTATATCGGGCTTAGCTCCCTTTTTCCTAACCTAAGCACACCTTGCCAAGGTGATACTCTCATAAACAATTCATCTTTTGCTTGATAATTCACATCTCTTTAGTGTTAATACACATAACTCTTATGTCCATCTCACTTTATTCTATACCTTCAATGTTGATCCATCTAACTCGTTTTTCTTTCTTGAATCACTTAACTCCTATTATAGATTTAGTTCACTTATCAACAGTATCTTATATTAATTCTGACCTTCAACCATTTTTAGACCTTATTCATCCCAATATAAAGGCAGATGACTCTTTCTATCGTATAACACCTCATATGATATTCTAATGATATCATTGTGATAATGATTGTGATAATGATTGTTCTGCTTAAAGTTAGTTAAAACTATACATTGTCCTCATATTCCTATGAACTACAAAGTATAAGCTTTAAGCATATCTCTAACAGTCAAGACTGTTGGCAACTCATACATGCAGTCAGTTAGTTATATATCCTTAATTGTTAAATGTTATTTCAACGTATTCCTACTAGGATTTATAGCTTAGATTGTTATTTATGCTTTCTCTAACAATCTCTTTGCTCAATCATCATTATTAGTACACATACTTCTTATTTCAATCAGAAAGTATCATTTTCCAATTTAAACTCAAAATTCGGATTCATTTTCAATTCCTCAATAAGATTCATAATTTTTAATCCTCAATTTGGGCTTTGATAATCTTTTCATGTGAAACTGATCTCAAATTCAACAGTTAATAGTACTTTGATTTGCCTAAAATTTAACTCAACATTCTATGTTCTTCATTGCTTTAGATTTGGTAACCTCAATATCTAAATTTGTGCTACATCGCTATTGAATTTTCTGTTCAATGCATCAAATTACAATACTAGCTTTACTAGGAAATACTCATGTGTACAATCATAATTTTTCAAGTAACTCTATCCACTGTTTTAGTCTCGTATTCAATTCTTTCAAACTCATAATTACCTCAAACTTAAATGATCTGTACACTTATATATATATATATATATTCAGATTGTTTCTGTATATATAATGTCTCCAAGTTTTCAAAGTAGTTACTATTTCGGCAAGTTCTATATCATGTATCAAATAATCAACTCATGAGACTTTAATTTGCTTAATGCATATGAAATCACTGTATTATGTTGCATTGGATTTCATCCTAATCTCTGGTGTGAAAAATTAGTGTATACTACAAAATCTCCAAATCTAAACGATATAATTAACATTGGTATTATAATTCCTCAAAATTCTCTTTGTATTCATAAATCATATGATTTACACATTTTTCCTCAAACATTTTTTGTCAAAGGACTAAGATCAGTGAAAATTCCTTAACAGTCTATGGTAGTATCCAATAACAACTAATTCTAGAAAACTCCGGACCTCTTATCAACTCCTTAGAGTTTCTCACTTCATCATTACCTCTAATTTCTTTGGGTCTCCCAATATGCCATGTTTAGATACGATTCAACCCAATATAATATTTGATCAAGTTAAGATTCATTTTTATTGAACTTGGCATATAATTGTTTCTACCTTTATGATATATAAGATTTACCTCAAGCGTTCAAAAAAATATTCTTTTTACCTTTTGAATATGCTCAATATATCATCTATGATCATAGTCACTAATTGATCCAAGCAAAATTGGAACACTTATTCTTCAATACCATGATATTGGCGGGGGCGTTATTAACTCAAAAAAATATTGCCAAAACTCAATGTGTACATGATTAGTTCTTGTAATCCCTTAAGTAACTAATTCCTCAATGAGGTAATATTATCTCATATTATTTTCGGTTTCCCAATTGACTTCTTTTCTGGAATGATTTTTTTTTCTCAATTCATTCGATTCCCTCTTATTTCACATTAACTTATTCTAATTTATGTTCATTCATACTAATTTCTCCACCATTTCAATCTATTTACAATCTTAACTTCCTGTGTTGGTAACACACTTATCAAAATGTAATTTGTATCTCCTATACATATTTACATAGAATATAGTATGGACCTAAGCTTTCCTTGCATTAGCAGTAGAAACTCCTCAAATGCAAGAATTCAATCACATAGTTGAATACTTTACATCAAACAAATTGCAGACACTCTCAGTATTATATTCCACCTCTTATGCCCGATTCTCCATTAGAAATGAGACTCTAATATTCACTTTTGATTCATTTCATATTTTTTTTCTGATTTGTTCCTTCATTGATCATTCTTAAAAATAACTCATCTAGTCTATTTAACCTAATTTAGTGAAATTCTTCTTTAAAAGAAGATTTATTGCTACTATCTTTTATAATGTTCATATAATCTTTTTCAATCAAATTTTTTTCATCAATTCTGATCAGCCATTCTTAGTACCTCAAAAAGAACAATTTTAACTATTCATAATATCTCAATCAGTTCGATTTCTGTGATAACTTATATGAGTAGAATATCCGTTATAATAAGGCTCAGTGAACCATTAAGTAGATTCATTTACTCTTATACTTTGGTATATACCATCACGATCATCTCATCTTATCTAGAGATATACGTATGACAATTCACTAATTAATAACTTATGCTAAAGATACTTTAATCTCATTTAATTCTGGATAACACTTTTTCTTTTTCACCTATCCTCGATCTTGAGGACTATACCATGATTGTGTCCTTCTTCTTTTTCTTTAAATTCATCACTCATTGTAACATCATTAACAATCTCAATCTATCCCCAATTGATCACTATAAGTACTTTCATTGTTACTTTAACTTATGTTAAACTTTGAACTATGAGAATTATAGCTAATGAATATTCAATAAGTCACAGATTGCTTCCTATATCATCTCCACACATATAATACACATGTGCCCAATAGTCTCACTTGTCATGATGATCCCTTTATTAGATATGTAATCACAATAAGAAATCAACTTAACCTTAACAACTTTTACATATATTGCTATCATTATCTCACCTTCCAATTACCATTTATCGTCATACATACGTATGATCACAATCAATTCGAAATTATAGATGCATAATTATCCTAAATTTTTGATCTTAATTTCACAGACATATTCTTATGCTAAATCATAACTTTTATCACATTTATCAAACAATCATTTCAAGTCTAAGTTTAAGCTCTCAAAGTCATAGAAAATTTTATTTTCTTTCAACTTGGCTTATACACTTTAAATCTTGTCATTCTTATTTATATCACTACCTTACTTAATCAGTCCATGACAATGTATTCACATCTATTTCACATTCGATGATATATCACCACAGTACAATATTGATGTCATATTAATACAATTGCATTGAATCTTTACCTGTCATATCTTACCATATAATATTTCTCATGTCCAGATATCCATAAACTTTCATTTTCTCACATTCTGATAGATGATCATTCTTCTCACTATTTCTATTAGCTCAAACTTTTAACAAATGCTCATGATTGTGACTCATATAAATGCAACTCAGACTAGGGATCAGTTGTCGTTGCATCCTAAGACATGTCTAAAATACATGTAACTTGACACATATTTTGAAAATTGACCATATATGATACTAAATCTAGGCTCTGATACCACATTGTAGCATCTTACTCTCACGAGACATATACTCGACATCCTGACTGATATCCGAGTATGTATCCTACAATGGTGACATGTTAGAATAGTGAACAATCAAACTCATTACAATTTTTTCATAAAATAACACAAGTATATACGAAAATTTAATAATCAATTTTAGGTTGTTTTATTCATAAACATTTTCAGTCACAAGAGTTATAATCATTATACAACTCATCATAATTTTATTAGTCACTTGGGCCCATTTCAGATACAAAATATTTTACTCGTAATTCCATTACATTACAAAATCATTCATATACACATTGTATAGTATTTATGAATAGACATTTTGATAAAAATAATGAAATATCTATGTAGGTTCGAACTGATCCTAACTTCTATCTCTTACTCGAATGCAGTGGATAGACTCCAATTTGTCTAACTGGATATCTTCTCTAAGCCTGAAAAATATTACAATTTTCAGGTGAGTTTTGTAAACTCAGTGAGTAGACCATTGTAACGCCCCCTTACCATAGGGTACATATCGGGACACCTAGAGGTCATTCTGGTACATAAGCTAGGATAAGGGTGAGCTATGTTCAATCACTACAATCACTTCACATGGCATCATATCATTATTCACTTCTGAAGCATCAATAGAAAATCATAATATTTTAAAAACTAACTTTTCCCTTATTTCATTGCACAAAACCAAAAGTCTACATTGTGTCTTTCAACCTTTACTACATGTACATCATCAAAACCTAGTACAAAAGTACTATACAAAAGAGGAAAATATATAAAATCTAATCTGTCCAAAAATCCCAGATGACTGACCTTTGACCTATGACTTCTCTTGCTAAATCACAATCTACACGACTGGTAGAGCCTCTCAGTAGCTAGAGTCGTCTCTCGGTCCTGAAAAGACAATCTTGCAAATTTGGTGAGTTTTGCAAACTCAATGAAGTAACCATCATCGATGGTTCACTCAATTCATGCAACACATCATTTCACATAACATATAATCACATTTTTGCATAACTGATCATGTATCACATCTTCACTTAAGCATAGGCAATTTTGTATTTCAATAAATCAAACATACTTAACAAAAATTCATATGAAATGTTCTTCAGACTCTTTTCTAATTGTTACGTTATTGCGACTGAGTGCCTAAACTGTCCCGTATCTATTTTGGATTCCAGGCTCATCGATAACTGTCCCTTATCCGATAAGGATACAATGCTCATTTTACATAGTGAGCCTTAGGCTCTTAATCACTTTCTGATATGGAGGCTTTTTTCACACTTTAAGTTTTAAGCTCTGATTGGTGGCCACTCTGGTCACAACTGCCATTATCTGATTATGCATTTATGTATGGAGTGCATCTATCACAATCAATCAAATTATGAAGCACATAGTTCTTCATATTCACATACAAGTGGCATTTCAATATCTCATTCCAATATCATATTCATCGGAGCTTCATTGTCTAAAATCAACAATCAAACCACATTCATTCAATCATTTCAAAATAAAATTTAAGGAAACAAGTAACTAGGTGAGATCGTCTAGGTTACTCACAAGTTGCTTCCGAAGCTAATGCCTGGAAGTTACAGCAAAAACTGGAGATTGACATTCCAGTTGCTCCTCTATATCAAATAACATACACACATATCACAATTTGCACAATTATAAGTGTTTAATAATGCACATGTATAAAATGGAATATGTACAATGCATGTTCATGACAATCCCGAGTATCTTTTCATCAATTTCATCATAAAATCATTCTCATATCAAAACTCATCTAAGTATAATTTATAGTTAGGTTTATGCCTCATTAAAACCATTGAAATCATAATTCATTTCTCATTCTCTTACTTTCAGATTTTTCTTAGACACAGTTTCGGATCTACTGTTCAAGTTCAATCAGAAGGTAAAAATGATGTACTTTGGTCATATTATCTTCTAGAAAAGTGTTCCTATATGTCTTATGTTTCTATTGACACCAGAATCACTCAATTTGGTTAAGTAATTTGGAAGATATGCCTCAAACATTTTTGGACTACTCTTATCCAAAATAGTATACTATACACAACTTCCTTCTAGAAATTAGACATCTTAAATACTAAATCACAATTTGACTTCTTCAGAAAATTTTTAAGCTTATAGCTCTATTTTACTCAAAATTAAAAATCATCTTATTTGTAATCCTATAGATCCAGATATATTCAAAATACTGAAGTGTGTTCAACATGATATTCTTATTTCCACTGTTCCAATAGATTCCACATTTTCATTTAACCAATCTTTCCCAATTAGATTCATAATGTTACCAATATTTGTGGAGAAATATAATAATGTGTTAGGAATCTATTGGTTTAAGAATCAAGCCATTTGGAGGTCTAGAGAAGAAGTTATGGCCAAAAAAAGCAAGACTGTTCAGTAAAAAGGAAAATCTCAAAAGCGTGATCATGCTTAAGCACGATGGTGCAAATTGCCATTTTTCACCAAAGTCATCATCGTGCTTATGCACAATGGTGCATTCTCACTATACCAGAATGACGGTGCATATTGCCTTAAATCCTAAAAGTCACCACCGTGCATTTCTTCTTCTTCTTCTTCTTCACTGAATCTCTTCTTCAACCCTCCATAACTTTTGCTCCAGAACTCCAAAAATTGCAAACTTTATATCAATGGAAAGCTAAAAGAAAGATATACAACTTTCATGAAGAAAATTTTGTCAAAATATACCTAAATAAATACATTAAATTCGTGGAAGTTATTTAACTGTTCATTCTTAGTAAACTTCTCAGGAGACTTCTATTAAAAAAATCCAACACTTCAATTATTATTTTTAGTCTTTTTACTCCATTTCATTCAACTCATTTACCAAATGTCACACTACCCCTAAATATGCAAATTTATTAAAAAATCATCAAAAGCCAAAAATCAGTTGTTTATCCTATCCATGTTTTGCCACCATTCTCTGCATTTTCAACTAGTGTCCATATTCTCTATTTTCGTCCCATCTTCCATTTATACACTCATTCCCATCTCAGACCATCATTTTACAACTACTCTTCATCTCAAAAATCATTTTCTTGATCATCTCTAAAGCACTCACCTACACACGTGTACACATACATATATATACATGCACAGTGATAAGTAACAGAGCATGTATCAACAAATCACCTTTTTATACTATAATTTTCTACACTAATCCCATACACCATTTTATTGCTCTTTCTTACTCCAAAAATCATT
>JANSVA010414709.1:0-22143 GCA_025504915.1 Erythroxylum reticulatum | reverse complement strand
TGATAAGAATAGTTTCTGTTGTGAAATATCTTGCTAAATATAATTTAGCTTTTCGAGGATCCAATGAGAAACTTTACAAAGATGGTAATGGTAATTTTTTAGGATTGATTGAGATGATTGCTAGAGTTGAAGTGATAATGCGAGATCATGTTACACGTATTCAAAATCAAGAAATTCATCATCATTATCTTGGTCAAAAAATTGAAAATGAGTTGATTTCTTTGTTGGCCCATAGCGTCAGAAGTTCTATCATAGGGATCATTAAAGAGGCGAAATACGTTTTTGTTATTCTTGACTGTACCCCAGATTTGAGTCATTAAGAACAAATGAGTTTGTTAGTATGATGTGTGAATATGACAAATAAAAAAATAAAAATAGATAAGTACTTTTTAGAGTTCTTAAAGGTAGATGACACGTCTGGATTAGTACTTTTCAATGAATTATTGAATGCATTTAATTCTCTTAATCTTAATGTTTATAATGTAAGGGGTCAAGGATATGACAATGGTTCTAATATGAAGGGAAAACACCAAGGGGTTCAAAAGCGATTACCTGAAATAAATCTAAGAGCATTATATATGCCATGTGCTTATCATAATCTTAATCTTACTCTTAGTGATATGGCACATTGTTGTGTTAAAGTTGTTTCATTTTTTGTAGCCATGCAACGTATATATGCATTATTTTCAAGTTCTCCTAAAAGGTGGAAGGTTTTGCTTGATAATGTTTTAGGCTTAACTATAAAATCATTGTCCAACACTCGTTGGGAGAGTCGAACAAAAAGTGTTAAAGCGATTAGATTTCAAGCTCCTCAAATAAGATTGGCTTTAATGGAATTATCTAGATCCTGTGATGATGCCAAGTCAAAGAGTGAAGTAGAAAGCTTTGTTAGTGTACTTGACAGTTTTGAGTTTTTACTTAGTATGGTTATTTAGTATAATATTTTATTCGCTATTAACATGGTGAGTAAAAAGTTGCAATCTAAATCTATGTGCATTAATGCTATCATAAAGCAATTCGAAGGTGTGATGGTATTTTTTGAGAAATATAGAGATGAAGGGTTTAGCTCTAGTATGAATATTGCCAAAAGTCTTGCGCTTGAGATGAATATAGAGCCTATATTTCCAACTAGACGTTATGTTATTAGGAAACGACAATTTGATGAAATTAATCATAATGAAGAAATACAATCAACTGAGGATTCTTTCAGTGTTAATTACTTTCTAGTTGTTGTAGATATGGAAATTACTTCGTTAAAGAGTAGATTTGAACCAATTAATGACATTTGATAATATTTTTGGATTTTTATTTGATTCAAAGAAGTTGACGTCTTTAGATGATAACGAATTAAGAGAATGTTGTACTAATTTTACGATGACTTTTTCTCATGATAATATGTCTGATGTGGATTTAGATGATCTTTTTTATAAATTAAAAGTATTGCAAATGACTTTGCCAAATGAGATAATGTCATCAGTTGAGATATTAGAATTTATTCAAGCTGTAGATTGTTATCCAAATGTTTCAATTGCTTATCGAATTCTATTGACTATACCTGTGACTGTAGCATCAGCTGAGAGAAGTTTTTCAAAGTTAAAATTATTGAAAACCTATTTGAGATCATCAATGTCACAAGAAAGGTTGAATGGTTTAGCTATGTTATGTATTGAGAAGGATATGTCGGACAATATTGATTTTAATAATATTATTAATGATTTGCATTTGGAAATGCACAAAGAAATTGTTTTTCATAGATCATGATCCTCTGTGTGTTTGTTAGTGTTATGACCATTTAATATTTAGTTGATTATGTAAACTTATAAGTTGAGTCATTTATGTTTCATACAAATATGTAAAATATATTGTCGATTTATTGGGGCCCTTTTTTTTAATTTCGCCCAGGGCCTATAAAACTATAGGAACGACCCTGGGTGTGGCTAAAAATGATCGTCTAAGGACAATTGGTATATCCAAGTCTTCCTCTATATCTGTAATGACAAAGTCTATAGGAAAGGTAAATTTTCCCTCCCTATTAAAAATGTCCTTGATTATACCTCTTGGACGGTGAATTGATCGATCAGTCATCTGCACACTTATCATAGTTGGTACTATTTCTCCTAAATTCATCTTTTGGCATAAAGTGTAAGGCATCATACTAAAGCTAGCTATGAATTCTACAAAAGCCTTATCTACTTTGACATTACATATAGTGTAAGGAATGTAAAAATATCCTGGATCATTTTTTCTTATGGTAATGTTTCCATTTCATTAGGGTTCTCCATGTTTCCTACTTCACTCGCAAGCTTTTCTATCTCCTTTCTGTTGATTAATCTCTCTTGTATGGATTCCATAAGAGTGAGTTGTGTTTTCAACTACTCTATTACCTTAAGGGCTTCCATCAACTCCATTTCTTTTAAATTCTGTTGTGTTAAAATGGGATATGGAATTGCAGGTCGATACTTTTTTATTTCCTTCAAGTTATGTTCATTTAGCAGGAGATTTTGTCAGCCCTTTTCTTTTCTTTTCCCTATCTTTTTCAACTTGTTCGAGCTTCTCCTCAATGGCCTAGTTGATAACCATGATTCTTTCCTTTAGGGTTATTTCTATGTTACTTGGAAGGCTCTCCACATTTGGTGTAGATAGTGCATTTGCTAGCTGACCCATTTGGACTTCCAAATTATGAATGAAGGATCCATGATTCTTTGTCAAATGATGAAGCTTTTCTTCTAATCTCTTATGCACATCATCCATCCTTCCAATCTTATCTAAGATTTTGTCTAATTTGGCATCCATCGAATTAGTTTCTCCTGTTGAAAACCAAGTGGCCCTTAAAGTTAGAATTGACCTCTATCATTGTTTGACCAAGAGAAGTTTGGTTATTCTTCCACCCAGGATTTTACATGTTTGAATAGGGATTATTCAGTCCTCCATGACCAAACTATGCTCCCATATAATTAGATTTCTCTTTTTCATTACTTTGTAATGAGAAGAATTCGATGGTATCATGATTATCATAGCCATAAAGTTCGCATCTTTGTTGAATAGCCTTAACAGGGACTAAAAAGGAAGCTTTCATGTTGTTCAGTTGTCATGTTAAACTATCAATTTTCACTTGAATCTTTTTCAATTGGTCAACAACTAAAGCTTCCTTCTATTCTTAGACATTTATGTGTTGTCTACTTTGGTCATTTATCCATAGCTAGTTGTTACTGACCATTTCTTCAAGCAACTCCTCTGCTTAGTTAATAATCATTCGCATAAGCAATCCATCTAATTCTGCATCTATGGTGCCTCTTGTGGGTAGGTGAATTGAATCCATTATAGAAGGTTCACAAAAGAAATTCTTTTGGTAAGTTATGGTGTGGATACCTCCTTTGCAAATCCTTATATCTCTCCCACCCCTCATAAAGTGATTCCCCCTCTCTCTGTTAGAAGTTCATGATATCGTTTATCATCTTTGTAGTTTTAGTGAGGAGAAAAAACTTTTCTAGGAATGCACGTACCAATTGCTCCCACGTTGTGACTTCTAGGGGATTGAAAGAGTGATACGCTTTTGCTCTATCCTTTAACGTAAAGAGGAAATGCCTCATCCTAATAGCATCTTTCAACATTCCATGATATCGAAAGGTATCATATATTTCAAGGAAGTTCACTATATTTTCATTAGGATCCTCATTGATCAGTCTATAGAATTGGACATTTGTTTACAACATTTTCATTAGGGATGGCTTTATTTCGAATAAAGGTGCCTGAACAAGAGGTCTAGCAACACCTTAATTGGTTGCATTAAATCCTGGTCTTATGAAATCCAGAAGCGTATAAGGTTGATCCTTTGGTTTCCTAACTGAAACTCTTGATGAAATTCCTCAACCATTGATTCTTTAATTTCTTCTTCTTATTGTTTGGCTCTTCAAATGGCTCGATCTAAGTGATTGATGTCGAGTACTAGGGTTTCAGTGATCTGACTTGAACTTTGAGTGACGTTTATGTTCGTGCAAATGCACGAACATAAGAGTGATAAGAATGCTTTAGACTATAATAACTAAACTAATCCTACTACTCCTTAGCAACGGCGCTAAAAACTTTTTAAGGAAAGTTTTAATCTAATTAAAACCCTTAAAATACTGCAAGTGCACAAGTGATGGGTTTAATATGTGAGGTGTCGATCCTCAAGTAGTTATCGAACTAATCTAATTCTAAGTTGTCTAAGGCCTAAAGAATTATTAAAATGAAAATAAAATTAGAGCAAAAAAGTAATCACATGAAGATCATTGATTGGAATTAAAATGTAAAACTAAAACACAAGCAATCAAATTGAGTACCACCAAATTAAAAATGGAAATCACACAAGGAAAATTATCCAATTTTGAGAAGGGGGATTTATCTTATCAACAAATGCTAACATGATTACTTTTAAGTTAATACGGTATTGGTCTTAGACTTTCGAAGGGTAGATTACCTAATTAGATTATGAAATTTGCAATCTCTCAATTAACAAAAAACCCACAAATCTAATCAGATCTTAAGCCCTCTAATAGACTACTAGGTCCCCACATAAGATCTCTCTTCGTGTAAATTCTCGATATGATTATTTATGTGATCTATTAGATTGTTTAACTCTTATTTCCCAATCTCATCATTTTGTTATCGATTCACTCTCTCAATTTGTTACCAAATCATACAAACACAACAAGTAACGATAACAACCAATGTATTAACATCAAAATAAATCACACTAACATTAATTCAAGAACAAATCCCTAAAGAATTTAGAACATTATCATCAAACCTAAATCCATCTTATACATTCAAAAGAAAGAACAATAAAAATTAAATGAAATGTTGCTTGGAGGGGTTAGAATAGATTGGAAAGATAGCAGTATTGCAGCCCTTTTGCTCCTTCTTCCTTTCTCCTTCTTCTCTTTTCTTCTTTCTCTCTCCTTGGATCTTTCTCAAAGTGGCAAAAAATGGAGCTATCCCTTAGGTCTTCATTCTTTTCTTTTATATATTTTCCATTTAGGACAAACATTAGGGTTGACTCGAGTGCAAAATTGCAATGATTACATCAACTTTCACATTATATATAAAGTGGATTGAATGAGTAAAAGCTCTAAAACAATAAATATATGACACGTCATAATGAAAATGAGTTGATGCAAACTTAATTATTTAATTTTTTAATATAAGAAGAGCATAATTGGCTTACTCAAACATCATTTAATGTTTTAATGTAAGGGCAAACACCTTTTCATAAATACCTTTGATTACTCAATACAGTCATAATTTCTACAGGCTATTAATGCCACTCATAACTTTTATATATTACTTAGATCAACTATTTATTCAAATTTTTTCATATAATTCACAATAAATACAAACTATCCATCCACTCTTGAAACCCAAAACTCAAATCTTAAAATGTGTTAAAATCTTACATCTAACTTATCATTCAATCTAAGAATCCTTCTTAACACTATTTAATAAAGTTTCAACTAAAGTACTCATCAGTGATCATATCTATTAACCTGATGAAATTAATCCACAAGTAAATGTCTCTTATAATATATCAACATAATTATGTAATTCTCCTTGCCTAGCTTCCAATCATTTTAACTTATCAAGCTAAATGAAAGTGGATTAAATGCTTATCAATAGGCTTAAAATAGTCCCTCCCCTAAACTTAAGTTACACATTATCTTCAATGTGCACATATGTAGTACAAGAAATATGCATATTAAATTATGAAAAAGGTTAAGAAAGATAAAGTTATTAAGATCGAGAAAACTTGTCTAGACTTTTAATTGAGTGTTGATTTTCTTTAGATTGCATTCATGATTTCAAGATTAGAGACCTACATAGAAAACAAACAAATAAAAAGAGAAAAACACATTAAAAATACATAAGAAATAATAAATGTGAAAAATAAAATTCAAATAGAAACTTCTAATAGTTAAAGATCTTATTGTTTAATGAACATAAAATGCATAAAATTAAATGAGTATCTCTCAATAAACACTTCTTAGAGTTTCTTAGCTAGAATCTGATGTGCTATATAGAGTTCTTCATTCCTTAATAATTGACATATTGCATTCCATCATTTCTTTTTCTCCCATGGCACACAATTAGGTTGCTTCATAATTTCTTATAAAAAAATGTAAATTTTATTAATCCTTATCCGTCATCTTCTAAATTGTTGTCATTAGTCCCTAATTGCTTCTTCCAGTTATCTTTTCCAAGAGCTTCCGGTTGTCTCTTCTATCTCTCTATATCTCTCTCTATGCTACGAAAGCTTTAGTTTTAGTTTCGTCTTGTGAATTGAGCTACTTTAGAGGCATCTTTTTTTTCTAATTAATTCTTCTATTGTAAATTTCTTCTCTCTGTTTTGTTTTTCTTTCCTAGTCAATGATTTTGATTTTGGGAACTTGTATATGTATCGATCTTTGGTACTTGAAAGCATTTTTGCTAATAGGTCTTAAATCTTTACTATTCTATCTCACTACAACAGTTAAAGTTTGCATTTACATTTTTTTGGCTAGAATTTTGACTTACCTTAATTGGCTCCAATTTCTAAAAATTTTTCTTTTTTGGATCACTTATCGTAAGTGTTGTTGCCATATATTTTTAAAAGAGTTTATTTTATAAATATTGCTTTTGAAATTTTGGGTCCTTATATTTTCATAAAAAGCTTAATTCTTTCTTGATTATGATCTTTGTGAGAACTACTTCATAGAGCACTCTATCACATAACTTTAATTTGCTAGAAACTCTTCAAATGTAAAGTCTTTTGCTAGTTTTATATTCTAGTTCAAAGCTTTTTCTTGCTTCTCTTTACGACCTTCCTTTATCTTTTTGCTACTCATATTGTTTCAGGAAAGAGGCGGTCATTATTGGTTCAAATTTCCATCTAAGCTTTGATTTTCTTGCAATTGTTTATGTTTAATATTATTTGCATATGTTATTATGGTGTCCACTTTAGGATTTGTTAGTTTACTTTTCAATTTGACATTATTGATCAAAGGTTTGTTTTCCCCAAAGTCTTTAATAAAAAATAAAAAGATTTTGAAATTGGGTGGTGTAACTTTTTTATTGGTTAAGGCTAGGGTTTTTGTGTGATCAATTATGGTTTTTATATATATTGGAATTTTATGCTTCTTCCCAATTCGTATAGTTACCTCTTTAATTGCTTTATTCTTAGTTTTGTTATCAATTTTCTCCAATTTTTCCCTTTATCATTTTCATTCTTTAATTTTTACTATTGCTATTTTCTTCCTACTGTTGCTATTAGCATAACTTATTTAATTTACATTTTTAACTACTCTTGTGGTTGCTTTTTTATATCTTACTACTAGTTTATCACTCTTATCTTACTTCATTTTTTAAAGTTCCAGTCCTTGTTACTTTTTTCAAGTATTCTTAGTGTAATTTAGGGCCTTGCTTTATCTTGTATAGCTTGTGTTAGGAGTTAGGGTAGGAGTGGCTGCTTTGACTTCTTATATTAGCGTTAGGTTAATCCTTTAATGAGCTTCGTGGCTAGGAGGAGAGAAGATGTTAATAAATTGCAGATAGTTTCCTCAAACAATGGGACTCTCATAAAGAAGTCATTTGAATTCATAGAGATTTTAGATAAATATAACATCCATATAACTTGCATCTAGGCAATAGAGTGTATATGGGCTAAGACGAAGAAGATCAATAGGTTCAAATTTTGGTTATTAGGTTGTTCGAGGCAAAGGAATGGGGTAACTATATTGGTTATCAAGGAACTCATATATCATATTTTGGGGGTAAAAAGGATCGATGATAGGGTTTTATCTTTAAAGATTATGTTGAAAGATGTTTTTAATGTGTTTTATGCTTATACACCGTAATTAGCGTTAGAAAAACAACTTAAGAGTCAATTGTAAAAAGAGTTAGATGACGTGATTCAACATATTCTCCTTAATGAGAAACTTATTATAGGAGTAGCAACAAAATTCAGGTACATTTCTAAAAGAATCAGATAATGTTGTTGCTACTAATACTTTGCAATTATAGTAGTTTCAGGAGCATATGATACAATTCGATCAAGAAACAACATCTAGACTCTAGAACTTGGCAAGCTACGTGGGTCAGTTGGTAAAAGCTATCAACCGCCTGGCATCACAAAACGAAGAGGCATAACTATCTTAACTTGAGGTGTACCCAAAGGAAATTAGTGTAAAGGCTTTATAAAGTGAAGATGAGCTTAAGAATCTTGAGAATACTACTCAAGGAATTGCTTATGTGGAAGAAGTGGAGAAGGAGCTCGAAGTAGAAAGAGATACATGTTTTATCTCGAAGGTAAATACTATGTTCCTAATTATTATTAAGACTAACTCTTTACCTTTACTTAGTAAGTTGGAGAAATTGAACAAAAAAGAAAAAGATGAAGAGACATTTGAAATAATTCAAGAGTATGGGGACTTAGTAGAGATTGAAAATTAGAGGATAAGAAAGATGCTGAATGTGAATGATTATCAGCCAAAGCCCTATCTTGAACAAGCTCAAGTAGAAGTGGCTCAAACTATGACACCAGAAGATCACAATTTTATCATGTGAGGAGAAAACATGGAGTCAAGCCAACGACACTAAACAAAGGCACTGCTTGGGAGGTAATCCAAGGGAACTATACTTCTTTTCTTTAAATTTTAGCATTTAGTTATTATATGCTTGTGTGTTTTTATGTTAGTTTGTCTCTTACATTGTTTTTATTCTTTTTAAAAATAAGAGAGAAAATAAAATAAAAAACAAACATTTTCTCCTTTTTTATCGCTTCTAGGATTATATAGTCATGATTAGAGCATGAATTGACAAGGAGAATCTATGAAAGCTTTAGCATGTACTTTTGCTCTTGTGACTGTTTAATGTACATTATCTTTAGAAGAGTAATGCCTAGTGGTAGACACAAGCTAGTGAGATTTTGAGCCTTATTAAACTAACACATCTATATCAGTCTCATTATCTTTTGTTTATGTGTGACCTTCATGACATGTACATACTAACTTTTCTTTGATTTTCCATTCAAGACCACATTCTTATCAGATGCATTAATATGGAAATGATATAGGCGTTCTTTGTTTCATAAGCTATATTAGTCAAATAGCCTACCCATTGATATATGACTTTCCTTTTGATAAGCCCCTTTGAGCTTTATTAGTCTTTTTTATATTAACCACATTTAATGCCTTTAAACTTAACCAAATGTCCTACCTAAGCCACAAAGCTAGTGGAGCATTTATGACTGTTAAGTTAGTTGATGTACAAAATTCTAAATGTGTGGGTATGTATATATGTGGGATGGTTATAATTGTTAGGATGCCAATTTATATCTTATCATTGAAATTCTCATATTGATGTAGTCTTTTTCAATGTTTATATAAAAAAGAAAATATAAAGAAAAAAGAAAAAAGAAAAGAAAAGAAAAGGAAAAAGCAAAAAAAGAGAAATATATATATATGTGTGTGTGTGTAAATAAATCTATTAAGCAGGAAGTACATATTAGTTGAAAAGTTGTTTATGATTAGTCTTTCCTCATAAAGTTATATTAAATGAGTTATTTGAGTATGTTGGATATGACGCAGATGTTGCTTATAATGGCCACTTGCTATAGTTGCAAAATCTTGTTTATGATCAACTTTTATGAGTGATTTGTGCTTCTTGTGGTTTGTGGTGAGGTAGCTTGAATTTGAGCTAGGAAATATAGTTTTTACATTCATCATAGTTGATGTACACAATTGTGAGTGAATGTTGGTTTTTGCACTGGATGGTATATTTAGTGTTTTTCTTGTTTCCCTTGCATTAATGGCTTTTATGCTACTTCACCCAAATACATATCACTTCACCCTTGCCCACATTACAACCCTAAAAAGTCCTTTGATTCATGATTTTGCATTGAACCTTAGTGGTAGAGAAATGAAATAATTAGCAAAGTTATGCAATGTAATGATCATTATTGCTATTTGAGTGTAGCCATAGATATATCTTAGTTAAACACATTTTCCAAGTCTACTATTAGATTACTCAGTTTCTGAAGGTGATAAATGTTAATTGATTACTAGTAGAAGCTTGGAATGTTAAGTTCTTGCTATAGTTTTTGAAAGTCATTCATCTTTGCTTATGATTACGTATTATTGGGAAATATAGAAAATGAGTAAGTGTTTATGGGTCTATGATCTTAATTTTAATATTTTGCCTGAGGACGGTCAAAAGCTAAGTGCAGGGAAAATTGATATATGCTTAATTGATCATGAACTTATTTCATATCACTTAGTGATTATTGCTATGAAAATGCTTAGGATACTGACTTAACTTCACATATGATTTTAAGCACAATTCGGAAGCAAAAGAGCTACAGTGATTCAAAAACACTATATTTGAGTCATTTTCTGAAGATACATACCTACTTCTCATTATGGAGCAAGAACAAGAAGGATTAAAATAAGAGAAGATAAATAAATGCTAAAGGAATTGAAGAATTATGTGGTTACGGCCTTAAGATACATCTCATGATCATGACAAATAAGTCATGGCTATGAGAGGTCTGTCACGCCTATAACACATCATATTATGGGTTTTACACTAGTTACGTAGGCATGACAGCCCATGTCATGCCCATGCAAGGTATCTTATGGAACCCTACATTTTTATATAAAAGCATCGTTTTGATAGTAGAAAGTGATGTTTTTGTCCGGGAAAAGTTTGTAAAACTGAAAGAGAGGTTTTCGGAGAATGAAGAGGGGCAAACCTCTTATCTTTTAAAGACCCATGGAGAGCTAGACATTCTGATGTCAGTTCAGAGGTGAAATCAACACCGACGACCCGGTTAAGCATTTCTCTCATTGTTTGTTGTTTTTTCTATTAGGGATTAATTGTGTTATCCTATGTTTAATTCTTAGGTGTTATGTGAGAATGATTGAATGCTCTATTTGATTATTTTTATTTAAGAACCCATTGTTAGAATTTCAATACAATCCATAATTGTTATGTAGAGATTCGTTTATGGCAACTAATGGTTTTCCATTATTAGGGATATCATAACCTAAGTTAAATAACCTGAGCTTGTGTGGTTATTGCCTTGATTAATATGTTTTCCTAATTCATAATGCAGCTGTTCAATTAAATCTAGAGAGCTTGTTCTAGGTTATTTGATAGCTAGGTTTAATTAACGAGCTCTTGTTAATTAAACAAGACCTAAGAAAAAATAGGGGTTAACAGAGCTTATCGTTAACTTACGATTAATAGCTATTAGGAGAGATATAAGAACAACAATTCAATGAAATATGTTCAACCATGTGTAGGCTGAAATTGAATTGATGACCAGGTCCCTAATGAATTCATCACTTTCATCATTTTTAGGTTGTTCGATTTAATGTGTTATTGTTATTTTTGTTTCATTTTTTTCTTATTTCAATCCAAACAACCCCCCATAAACCAAACACCGATTATTTTCATTTTAAAAGCTTTACATATACTCTCTGTGGGATCAACCTAGACTCACCATTGCTATAGTTATAGGTCTAGTTTATTTTGAGAAGTGTTATAACACACTACTGTCAACTTGTTTTTAGCTATAAAAAAAAAGTTGGAGGATTTTCACCCAACTGACCTTGATAAAGATGCATTTTAAAAAATAGGTGATTAACCTTCTCATGATCGTTATTTCGAGGGACACATTTGAATACTATATGATCCAAAGTATAATTTGTATCTAATGCTAAGTCTTTCTTTTATTGATCGCTAAAGAATAAAGGAAGTTTTTAGGAGGTTGGTATTGGGCCATTCTAGGTTAAACTAGGTTAACTTTAGGTTGGATTCTTTAAAATTTTCACCATAATATATATTATTAAAGTAACCTAGGTTGTGTTTAATCCATAATACATTTTCCTCCCTCAAATTAGGTTGATAATTAGGCAGTGTCTTAGAAATGATGGAAAGGGATCCCAAGTTAATTTGAAACCATATATAGGAGTTATTGTTGATTATCATTATAAACATGGAAGAATTTTGGATTAATAAAGATATTGATCAATCAATAAGGACTATTCATATATAAATTTGACACGATTGAGGAAGCTTAAAAAAAAAAAGAAATTAGCACATGGAATATGAAAGATAAACTAATTTTTACTAACTTAGACTCCAAATATGTAATTAGACCAATTGAAATTAAAGGACATCCATTTGATCAATATTGATAATATGACACTAAAATATTGGTCTATGATAGGTTTAAGTTATCTTGCAATTTATATAAGGAACCATATATATATCGACAAAATCACCACAATAATAAAAGTTAATGGTTATGTAAGAATATATTGTCAATTTGATATTAGTTACAAACCTCTTTGAAAAAATCCTTATAAGGAGACCAAATGAATTAGAGGAAATGATGAAGGTCATGGTTCTGGTTTCATTCTAATAGGTACCCACAATCAAACAAAAACAAAATGGGAAAGAATGGAGGAAAGTAAGTAGATTATTTAGTTAGGTGATTACTTTGAGCTAATGGGAATTGAGAATTCAAACTAATGCAAAGAAAAAGAAGTGAAGGAGAACATGGAATATGATTTCTCTCCACCTCCATCTGAGATTAATAGGAGGGATGAAGAGGTGAAAGGAAAGAAACTAGGCAAGTAAATAGCCCCTAAAGGATCCAAATAATCTAAAGAAAGAGAAACTATCAAGCTAGTAGAATAGATAGTAAAAAATATATGTAAACCTACAAACAATGACAAGTTCATGAACAAAGTAGTTGATGTAAAGGACAAGCCTAAACTTTTAATATTATTAACTCTCCTGAGAGAAAAGATGAAGGTTTTGTAACCTTAGAAGTTTTCTTCTCCCCCTTCCCTCTTCAACTTAGGAAAAAAGAACTTTAAAGAAGGATTTAGCTAAGGGAACCTCCAATTCCATAAATCTTCTTTAAATGTTAGCGTTAGCATGGAATATTAGAGTTCTTAAAAACCCTAAAAAGGATTAGGTATTTTTAAATTATATATATTCAATAAATCTAATGTTAAATGGTCTTTTGAAAATTGAACTAAAAAGGAAAACTTTTTAATAAATGATAGCTTCTTGAAAGCAATTAGAAAATAATTTCAAATTATAATTAAGCCATAATCATAGGATAGCTACTGCTTACAACCCAAACAAACTTAAATTCTTATATTATCTACTCAATTAGCAAACTATAAACATGTACATTAATTTAATGTTGAGCAGATTTGGAGTATGATTTTCATTTATTTATTTTTTGAAATTAATTTTGCAAACATTTGCTCTTTGGAACAACATAGAAGATAGGGATCCAATCATAAATATTCCTTGAATACTAACTTGGTGATTTTAGTAGTACTTTATATTCCATGGAATTTGAAAAAGAGATATGCCTAAGGAGACTCTAAACTGATTTTAAATCTTTCATTAGCAATATAGGAGTCAGATCTTATTTATAAGGGAAACCATGTCATATGGAACAATAAATAATAGGGAAAATGGTTTATGAGAAAGAATCTTGATAGAGATTTAGTAAGTCACCTCTAGATGGAATTTTAAGAGTCGTAAATCTTACTTATAAGGATAGCCACTTCATGTCAAAAAATAAACAATAAAGAAAATGCTTTATGATAAAGAAGTTTGAAAGAGCTTTAGTAAATCACCTTTATAAGATGGAATTTTAGGGAATTAAGTCTATTTTTGACAACTTTCTCACTTTAAACCATGCATTAATTGAAGTCCATAATATGAATACTATTTCAATAAGGAGACACCTTTAAATTTTTGTACTATCTTAAAAAGCTTGAAGGATTTTATATGGCAATAAAAGTAGGTATGGATTATTAGGTAAAAGGATTTGAGCAATCCAAATGTCTTGAAATCTAAAAATTGTAAACAAAAAGGTTTTAAAAATACATTTGAAATCTATGACCAACAAATGTCGTAATATAAAGCAGATCAAAAATAAGCATACATAGGCTCAATCAAATTTATACTTGGATCCAAAAAATAACAACAACATTAAAAAAGAAAGCTTAACTATACACAATTATATCAGAGCACTTAATGTACATAACTCCTTATATAAATAGAAATTAAGATTTCAATAATTGCAAGTAGGTTATAAAAACTCAACTTTCCTTTCTAAGTCTATCTTATTTAGAAGGAAATCTAACAAAATTACAGAATATATGACCAAAAGGAGTTTAAAAAAGAAGTCCTCAAATATTTTTTGGAAAACCTAAGCTTAACTTTTAAGTGCTAATTTACTATCCATCTTCATTTTAAAGAAAATATATATTGAACAATCTCACGAGAGCATCAAATCAATTAACTCTAAAAATGTGGAGAAAGTTTTGTTAAGCCTCAATAATAACAAAGTACCTAGTCCTAATGAACTAAAACCATTCTTTTATAATGGATCTTAGATCTTTATAAAAAAAACTCGTATAAACAAAGTAATAGCTTTATAAAAAGCTCATATAAACAAAGCAATTTTGCAATCCTTCAACTCAAGGAAACTTCTAATGAAATTTAATAAAATTCACATCTTTTTAGTGCCTTAGATGTTGGGACTCCGCCTTCGTGGTTCACGTGTCTGACATCCTAAGTGACATCTAAATGCGTGCTCTATAAGAGTGGCGATCCCCCACTAGGAAAAACATTAAAACAACACTCTTCTTCTATTTCAGGATAGATTTATTTGAGAAACCTCAATCTTATTGCACCTATCTTGAGGAAATTAGCACAATTGTCATTTGGGATATCAGATTAATACCATATTAGGATGGTTTGAAAGAAGAAGACTTCGAGATCTATAATTTCCATGAAGACCTTGAAGGCAGATTTTATCGTCTGAAGGGTTAAAAATGGAGTAAACGAATAGTGTACAGGAGGGGAAGCTTAGGTCACATAAGTAGAAAGCAGGCGAAGCAAAATGATAGACGAAGCAGAAAGATCGAAGCAGAAAGACAAACGAAGCAAAAAGACAAACGAAGCAAAAAGACAGACGAAGCAGAGAGATAGACAAAGTAGAAAGACAAACGAAGCAGAAAGATAGATGAAGTGGAAAGACAGACAAATGGCAGAGCAGACAATTTAGATGGTCAACTTAAGACGAAGCAAAAGTCAACATAAGACGGTACAGATGGTCAACTTAAAACAAAGCAAAAGTCAACCTAAGATGACACAGATGGTCAACTTAAGATGAAGTAAAACTCAACCTAAGATGATACAGATGGTCAACTTAAGATGAAGCATCTTTACATATGATACAACTCTTAAGATGAATGACGTCATCACAGATGATATGACGTCATCACAGACAATATATCTTTACAAACGATACATCTCTTAAGATGAATAACATCATCATAGACAATATATCTTTACAGACGATGAATCTTTTAAAACGAATGACATCATCACAGACGATACATCCTTACAGATGATGCATCTGTTAAGACGAATGATGTCATCATAGACGATATATCTTTACAGACGATACCAATGTATACTCGTAAGCATCTCGCTTTGTAGGATCATAATTTACAACCTAGAAGTCCGAAAATTCTATACTATATGCCGTTGGAAAGCTAAAAGAGAGACCTAGAACTTTCCAAAAGGCACATTTGCCTATATCAGCCTAGTTAGAGCAGCTTTTCCCTTATGGAAACTTAAAAATGCAATGTACAAACTTAAAAGAGAGTCATGATCAAAAATGCAATTATATTCCATTTACATCAAAAGATAAGGGTCTTACAAAGCTTTAGTGGGCATTTAAAGATGAAAATACATTAATATCTTACAATCTTATAAATACAAAAAGGTACTTAAACTAAGGTTTGCTCAAATGCAACTAAAGCCATGCTTTACAAGGTTGACTTAAAATACAAAATATACAAAAATTGGAGTGATGCGTTGACCATTGTCTACTCGATATCTTACTCATCACTTAGATGTGGGGCAAGGAAAAGGGGGTGAGCTTAAGCCCGTGGGTAACAATTTATAATTGATAATAAGCAAAACCATTTATGAAATCCTTTCCAATGCAGAAATTTAAGTTGTAAATTATGTATAAATCACTTTTGTCAATTTATCATGAGCACATAAGCATATCAAAATGGTTCGGGTGGATCCAAAACAGAACGAACTATACATTTCCACATAATGGTCTTACGTAGCCATTAACTTATGGAAGTCCTTGAAGGAGCTCCAAGCCACCTGCAGGCAGGTGGAAGAAGCCTTTTTGTCAAAATGCACTTGACTTAACTTATGGGACCACCGCAAACTCATATCACATGTATTTCCATAACTGTAAAACATATTGCCCAAAAAGGCACATTTCGGGAACTTGGCTTCTTATGCTTGATATCTTTTCAAAAATCATCTTAATATGTCAAACAAAATTTATATGAAAAACATGCATCACATTCTCAAAAAAGAGTAATAAATGCACATTTTTGAAGTAGTTGAAACTATTTATTTCCATTTTCTTGAAAGAAATATTGATGACTTATTATTCAACTATAAAAAGTTACCTACCTTCAATCTACTTGCTCGCAAGCTTGTTCAAGGCTGTCTCTCCTCTTGCTCTTATTGCCTCCCTTCAATATTAACAAAACCTCATTTAAAAAGAACTCCAATTGGAAACCCAAATAATCCCATGCATGAATTGATCCTAGAATACTTAAACTCATGCAATTTCTACACTTTTAGAACCAAAACCCTTCTAAGACTCCAAAAGATTGAACATAAGCTTACCTTGAATCTTCACCAATTAATGAATTTCTTGACTATAATGGAAGCTCTAATCTTCCTATTTCTTTTTCCTCCTAAATAAGTCTCAAAATCCCTCTTGAAGGCTTAGTAAAATTAAAACCTAGCTCAACTCTCCTTTTTCTCTCTATCACCGACACTCTCTCTCCCTTCTTTCTTATTTTTCGACTTCTCTCTCTTCTCTTCTTCTTCATCAACGTTTTTGTTTTCTAAAACATAAACCTACAATTCTTTCTTCCCATTTTTCCCTTCCTTCAATGCTTTAGGACCTTTTAACTTAATTGATGTTCCAATAATGCCCCTCATGAAATCTTATCATTCTGACACTTTATTTCTTTTAACCTATAATATGATATCTTACTCACATTAGCATGCTAATTAACTCCAACACAATTTAATCTAGCAAAACCCCAAATTAATTTAATAATGCTTATTCATTAAAAAAATTCCAGGGGCCAATATTAGAAGACAAATCCCAATTCTCTCAAGGATTTCAAAAGTATAGCCTACTAAAACACTATTTTAAAGATCTTATCCAAAATCCTCACTACAAGGTTGAATCCTATTTTGGATTCTCTGATTTACAAATCTGAAGGTGTTTATATTAGGGGAAGTAACATAGAAGACAATATCCTATTATCTCAAGAGATTTTTAAGTATACTAAGAAAGAACTCCATTGAGAGTTATGCTGTGAAAATTGACTTTTACGGTCTGATTCAATCATTCAGGAATTTAAAATACTCATTGAAGTTATTTAGATTTCCAAAAAATGATCAAATGGATTAATCAACGTATAAAATTTCCTTTGGTGTCTTTATGAATGGTAAGCTAACTTAGGTATTCAAAGGAAGGAGGGGAGTATGATAAGGAGACCTATTGTCCCTTTATGAGCTCTAAACTTATGTTAAAGTGCAAACTAGGCTTGCAGATTAGAATGGATCCTATCTTTAAATTACATATTAAATAAGACAAACAAAGGATCTTTCATCTCTCTTTTATTAATTATTTAATCATATTTTCAAGGCAACTGAATCCTAGTAAATTCACTCTAAACATTTAGTAAAAGATTAGACCTTAACATCATTAGAGACAAGAACTATATACTAGTTTCTATTGGAAAAAATTCACAAGCTCAATAGATCTTTACTATCACTAGTTTGAATTTATCTCCCATTCAAATACATGGGAATTCCTATTACAGTTAGAAGAACAACATATGAAGCCAACTTTTATTTGATATGTTTCATATGAAGAAAGGTTGCAACTTATTATATTCATCTTAAACAACCTATACATTTATTGTGTCTTGTACTTGGTTCTACCTAATAACATCACAAAATAATTAGCAAGAATGATGAGAAACTTTTTCTAGCTAGGATATGCTTATAAAAAAAACCCTTTATCAAATTAAAATATTTAGACATTATAGTGCTAAAATGGAGGGAGGACTACTTCTATAGAAAATTTAAACTATCAATAAAAGGTTTCTAGCCAAGAGGACTTAAATACTTCTAACTGATAGGAAAACACATTGGGAGTAATAAGTTCACTCTTACTACTTAGAGAATCTATGCCTTTAGGAAACTAAGCCAAAGTTTGATTCTTTTTAGACCATGTTGCATTTACTCAAGTTAAAGGGGAAGGTTGATAAGGAAATTAAGTACCTAATTTGGAATAGAGAAAGCATATGGCTCTAAATTGACAATTAGAGTGAAGTTGCCCTTTGTATCTTATTCCTAAAGCATTTCAATTAAGACATATGTTAAATTCCAATGATAAGGCCAGTGAGCTTATAAGAGGCAATGAATGGTATGTTAAAAGCTTCTCCATTATTTAAGAAAATCTATCAAAAAGTAACCTTAATTAATAGATGAAGGATAGCATAGAGGCAGCAAAGATGGGAAATTCTCTCCTAAGTTATCCTTTATTAACTGGCTTTCCATCAAGAAGAGGCTAAGCAATCTAGATAAATTAAAATATGCCTTTAATATGAATACAATTTACAAACTTTGCAATTTAGAGTAAGAATTTATATATCACCTCTTCTTCAAAAACTACTCTGAAGGGCTATAACTAAGAATTCAGGAGTTGTGCAACCCCCACTACAATAAAGAGGACTAAGAGAAAATAGGTTTTTGGGCCTTTAAAAACGAGAAATCAGAGAAAGAAGATCATAACCTCTTTAAGATAGTATAAGCTTTAGAGTTTATTCCATTTTAAAACAAAGGAATGAGAAAATTTCAGTAGAAAATATTAGGATAAGATGAGCTTTTATCAAAGCCAAATAGCTTGGATAAGAAAAAAAAACTATCTTGGCTAACAAAAATCTAAAAATTATAGTGACATAAAGTATGGAGTAAGATGGTAAAGAGAAAGCAATAACAATTGATATTAGTATTTATTCATTTGTTGCAGAAGATGAAATATGTTAATAAGATGGTGCTTTGAGTAAAGTAGCTGATATAACTATTAACATTATTGGGTTCTTAGTTTCCTAATAGAGTATAAGACTAACTTTTAATCCATAAGTGAAATCTGAGCATACTTAAATAAGAGAACAAAAGGAAGCCCTAAGTTCTAATTTTTGTTTTATGTTAAGGATTCTCAAATTGTAAACATGTTCTTACCATATGCATGCATTTCAAGAGCTAGTCTCTAATACTATTTGTTTCAAGATGCAAGTCCTTCAGGAGCTTGGTTCATTAATACAAATCTTTTCATTTTCTAAAAAAAGAACAACATATCAACTAAAGAGATATTTAGATTTTTTAAATAAACTTAATAATAGTTTTGTAAAGAAAAATAATTATTTCAAGATTCCTTAATGCATTAGTAGAGTTTATAGTATTCATAGCTTAAAAGCTCAAATTGAATATAATATTTCATATAACAACTCTTATGCTCTCACTCTTGTATAAAAGAGGTATGATGATGGAATCTCTAATTTGTTTAGAGTTCTAAAACTAAGAAAGGGGTAAAAAGAAGTAGCATGCAATTTTCTTAATCACCCAACTAAATCAAGAATATGAAAAAAAATAATTAAGTTTAATAATCCTTTATTATATAGTATTTTTCAATTGTATGAATTCATTCGTTTCACGATAAAAATCCTAGAAAATCTTTGTATGAATTAAACAATTTCATAAAATGAAAACCTATAAAAATTAGGAAATGTTCATAAACCATAAAAAATTAGTTTGACAAGTCTTAAACATATCCAAACATTAAACGTAAATATGCTAGTAATGATTGTTTTTTTTTCTTTTTAACTTCCTTTCAGTTATTTGTTAAATTAATTATTAATGTTACTATTGATTTTTGGCATTAAAGGTGATAGTCCTTTAGCTGTTGTTTTTAATATTATTACTATTATAATTTACTTATATATATTTTAGAAAAAAAACTCTTAGTACATTGGAAGAAGAAAATTTTTTGTTTCCCTTTGTCTATGACTCTTTCCCTTTCCTTTATTCTTGTTATTTCAATTATTAATGGTATTTGAGTTTTAAAAATGGCTTCTATAAATTTTTTCGATCAGCTAATCCTTATTTTGATGCTCACCGTAACTATTGGAGTATGCTGATAGAGAATTTCTTAAGGTCCAAAGAGTATTGACATGTTGAAGCTAGTGTAGCATTATTTGCACCTACAGGGTACTCATAAATATATAAAAAGATAAGTTGGAAGGATTGATGTTGAAAGAATCAAAGGAAAATGATTTACCTTGGAAATTATTCTTAGCAGAGAAACTTCTAAAGATATTTGAGAATTGATGAAGAAAAGATATCAAGGATTTTCTAGAGTGAGGGAAGCATAACTTTAAGCCTTGAGAAAGGATTTTAAGACTCTACAAATGAGAGATGGAGAATTTATGACTAGCTACTTTTCAAAGACCATGGAGATAACTAGCAAATTATGATTCCTCTATAGGAAGATATAAAATGTTGTAATTTCCTACAAGGTATTATGTTTCTTATCACGAAATTGATGTACTATTTTTTGGAGTCCAAAACTTCTTATTTTTCTTTAAATAAAAGAAGAACTAGATTTCAACTATTAAGACGTAGGCTTTAAAGGTTCTACACCTACTCATTCCTTAAACTCTAAAGGAAAAGGTAGATGAATTAGAAAAGGAAGGAATATTTTGGGCAATTGATATGGCATTGAGTATTTCATATCTAATAAATAATTTGACAAGTCTTAAGTAAAGTTCTTTAGATGTCATATATCCATTCATCGAATTTCTAAAACAAAATTTATACAATGATAAAAGATAAGATAGAGAAATTAAATTTTACATAAGAGGAAAAATCAATTTTAATAGAAGAGAAGGAAGAAGAAACCTTATTAATAGCTTTCTAATTTAATAAGGAATCATAACCAGATCTGCGGTGTTTATATAAGGATATAGCAACCACATGCATAGAAGTAAGTCTTTTTCTTATATGAAACAAGACTTTCATTATACCATAATTTTTGGTGATTATTATAATGTGAATGTAATGGTAAAGGGTAATATTGATATAACAACCAATAATAATTTTATTGGAATATTTTTCAATGTCTTCTATATTTCTGACTTAAAAAAGAAATTTGTTCATCATTGGTCAATTACTAGAAAAGGAGTGTGTAATGACATTTTAAAAGGTGATTTTGGGATATAGGAAAATTTTAGAGGAGTTATTAATATTGTCTATATAAATTGAAATAGGATTTTTCAGTTTAAATTAAAAGAGCTCAAACTTGCTTATAAGATGATATAAAGATACTTCATGGCTTTTACAATTTTCACTATGAATTGAATTTTAATGGATTAAAGATTGTTCAACAAAAAGATATGGGGACTAGTCATCCTCACACTACAACAAAAACATGCACTTCGCGACATTTTTTTAAAAAACGTCACGAATTATTGAGGCTTTTTGTGATGTTACTTTAGACGTAAAAAAAAGAGCCAATATTCCTCGATGTTTTATGAAAATATCACAGATTTGTTAAGCGTTTCGTGACATTTTTCAATGAAACGTCGCAAAATAGTGAGCGTGACGTTTTGTTGAAGAAAATGTCACGAAAGGCTTAGTTTTCAAAACTTACCCGAGTCCCCTTCGCCCCCACCAGAATGACGTTGTGTCCCCGCCCTCCAAAACAACATCGTTTTGATTTTGTTAAAACTTACCCTAGTCCCCTTCGCCCCACCAGAACGACATCATGTCCCCCCTCCCAAAACAACATCGTTTTGGTTTTTAAAAACTTACCCCATTCCCCTTCGCCCCTACCAAAACAATGTCGTGTCCTCGCTTACCAAAATGATGTTGTTTTGGTTTTCTTAGAACTTACTCCCTCCCCCC
>JANSVA010414692.1:0-22149 GCA_025504915.1 Erythroxylum reticulatum | reverse complement strand
TAATTTAATTGTGAAAGATACTAAATTGCCACAATTACCATTATATGAGTGACAAAAATATAAATCATCATAGACAATCCAAAAAATAGTGTCAATCAATTGTCTTGTCACTAAAAAACTCGTATTTGTGATGACAAAAAAGTCACTAAATTACGAATAGTTGTGACCATAGTTATAATTTGGTTATTGTGGCAATATGAAGTAGACACTAATTAATTGAATATTTATTGACAAAATTTTTTGTCACAATAAGTAAAATATTGTGTGACAATTAACCATTTCATAATAAAAAGAAAAAACTATTAGTCACAAAACTATGTTTTGTCACAGAAAATAGAAAATATTGGTCACTAACATATGTTTTGTCACAATTACAATTTATTCCCGCCAAAATTATTTTGGTGCTAAATTGCATAGGCTTTTAATGACAAAACTTAGTGATAAAAGAAAATTTGAAACTATTAATATATTAATAGTTACAGCTTAAATGTGAAAGATACTAAATTGTCATAATTACTATTGTATTAGGGACCAAAAAAATAAATCATCACAGTTAATCTAAAAAATAGTGTCAATCAATTGTTTTGTCACAATAAAACTTGTATTTGTGACGAAACAATAGTTAGTCACAAAAAGTGTCACTAAATGTCTTAACTCTTGTAGTGTATGGCATTGGGAATAAGTCACAAGTGGCTCAATTAAACAAATGTCAAGTGGCTTGAGTATAATTGAGAGAAGTGGCCCCTTAAGTTTGTGACAAATGACACTTTAGACTTGTGACATATGGAGCAATAGAATGGTGACATGTGTAGCTTTACAAATGGTGACATATATAGCCTTATAATTGGTGAAATATGTAGCTTTACAACTGGTGACATGTGTAGCCTTACAAGTAGTGACGTATGGAGGCTTAAATGAATGACATGTGGAGCCTAAAGTAAGTGACACATGAACCAATAGAATAATAACATATGGACCAATAGAAGGATAACATACACCAGTAGAATGGTGACATATGGATCAATGGAATGGTAACATATGAATTAGTTTGACTTCCTTTGAATTTTCTAGAGAAAATGGATGAAAGGCAATATAAGTGAGAGTGAAGTTCAGCCATAAGGTTAGAAGAGGGAGAAAAATGAAAATGAGAAGAGAAGGAGAGAAAAAGGGGAAGAGAAGAGGGGAGGGAAAGAAGTTATAAAGGTAAGTTAAAATTCTAGTTTCAATTTCATCTTTCTCTTTCGATCTATCTTTCATATTCTTAGATAAAAAATTTAAAGAAACTCAAAGAATGGGAGTTGTAGATATAGGTCTTAACTTGACCTCTGTGAAAGTGTCTTAAGTTATACTTGTTTCCACAATACTGCCTGTGATAGACCCCTATTCAGGAACCTTGTTTTATTTCCTAATTTTTGATGAACTTAGATTCTAAATTAGTGAAAGTATAAAACATGAAAAATGATTAATGATGTATTATTAATGCTTTTGTGAAACGATTTTTTTAGGAGATGTATTGATAATGATTTATTGAGGGTTGAGTATTGATTGCCAGTCTGTTTTTTAACAGAAATAGGACATAATTTGGGTGAAGATTATATTTTAAAGAGAGATGTTATTTGTGTAATTTTTAGATATATTAAGACTAATGGAAGTTTATTTTCTGGGGGCATAAGAATCATGGCATTTGTATTTTTGTAGAGAGAGTTATGATTAAAAGAAGACAACTTATTCATAAAGGAACATTACGAAGAAAAGGATGTAAACATTGCACATGAGGTTAAGTTAGCTTGACAGTTGAGGACACATTAAGTGAATTATTGACATATGTTAGAATAAAGTTTATGATGATTGATTAAGGATGAATTTGGTTGTGGTGGTGTATGAGATAAGTGTTTGAGTTGTAAATACATTGTATATTTGTATGTATAAAGGCTCGTAACCTATGGATCAAGGAGCTCGTATAGAGGATTGTTGAAGTTAAGGGAGTGTACATCTTCTTTTGAGGTAAATTGGGGAAACCATGTCTCAAATGGGATTAGGACATCCCAAGAAATGCATGATGACTTGTATGTGAATTTTGACCTAAATAATGCATAGTAGACTGAATTTCAAATGGATGCTAATATACTTGTGTATTTAATAAGTGACATTATTTTAAATAACTCTTTGTACTTGGAGTGTAATTGATATTTTTATTACATATTTTGAGAACTAATATTAGTTTCAACAAACTTGCATTTGAAGTGCAAAGGACAACGTTTTATTTTCTAAAACTACATTTTTGAACAACTTTACACTTGGAGTGCAAAAAATGAATTTTATTGTATGAAATAATGTTTTGGAATTTACATGTGCATATTCGAGTCATGTATGCTACATGTATGTGTTCCCTTTCGGCTCAGAGTCATGGCAAGGTTCCATTTTATCGGTTGGACTGATAAATAAAAGCATGGTGCCTTACTTAATTTTAGTCCTTAATATTTGTATATGACTTTTGTGAATAGTGAGGTAACGATTGGCCAATCATATACTAGGCACAACAGATTAAGTGAAGCCCACACTTTTAACGCTGGGATATAAAAGTTAAATCCTGGTATCGATACCTTTCTACGGGACTTGCAAGTGATTGCACACCTAAAGGTCTGGTCACTGATAAGGTCATCACCTAGGATCATGACGCTCTTGTTGACCATAGTCTGGACTCACCATAAATGAAAGTCGAGCCAACACTAGGAATCGGTGGCTGTGCACACTATTTGGTCGACTAGTGGCATCACACATGATTGTTTTGGCCAATTTTGAGATTTGGTTTCCTGACGAGATTTGATTTATACATGTGATGCTTTTCTGCTTTTCTATACTGGAACTGGAATCTATGTTTACTGGATGAGTGATTAAAGGCTAGACCTATGTGATTCCTAACCAGTATATGTTGAGTCATTGGATAGTCCTATGTGTTTCTATGTCATGTATGTTCACTTCATAGGTAGTTATGTGCATGCTAAAAAACTCGTTCTTAGGTTATCTAGACCGTCTTGGTGTGTATTGGGTTCTATTTGTGATATATGTTTTTCTTTCTCACTGAGTACATAGTGTGCTCACCCCCTTCACTTTCCAACCTTGCAGGTTAATTTAGTGAGCTTGAAGCTATGAGTGTATCGTGTTGTCTTTTGACATTTTTGGGGCGTTACCGCATGTGGGTAGTCTCTGTTTTGTACTTTGGTTATATAGTAGCTCATGAACTGTTTTTATTAAGATGGTTATGTTGATATGCTTTATGATTTTGTAAATTAACTCTTGACTGTCTTGTGGTTTGTAAATGAACTTATGTGTACCTTTTGTACTGTTGATGAGATTGCTTTTAAGTGGACTTAAAAATGCAAAAATTATGGTAGAGCTTCAAATGTGAATATAGAAGTGCGTTTAAAATTGATTTGTAGGAGTTTTGATTAATTTCTAGGATTTTTAAAACATAGTCGTTGTAATATCCAAATGTTTTCAAAAGATATTCAATTAGCCTTGTATAGTCGAGTTAAGGGCTCCATGAGTATCGTTAGCTAGGTATGCAGCATTTGTCATATGCCCGATGTGACTCCGAGTCGTGACAAAAGTTATCATTCTTACGAGGATTAACTAGACACCTAACAACTTAAATGCACTTTGTGTAAGGTATTAAAATATTACTAAATTAAAATAAATTCACTGAAATTGAAATAACTAGGCAAACGAAACACTTGCAAAAATAAAGCTAACAAGAAGGATAAAGTTAATCAAAGATGGAAACTTAAGAATTATTCTATTCTTATTTTATCTTCCTTTAATCTTGTTGATTCAATTATTCTTGATCTTAGATATCCTAAGGTTTTGATTACCCTCTCTCGAGATCTAGTCAAGTAATCCAAATTGAAATCGATAATATTATAATTATAACTTCTTGATTCATAAAACTACTTTTAACTATTCATTAATTCACAATTAAGATCTCGCTTCAATTATTTATTAATATAATAGTTTAAAGTCTATTAAGCTACTAACTCTCATAGCGCAACTTAAAAAATATGAATTTATTCAATTTCTCTATTTATTACCAAGTATAAGCATAACAAATATCATAAAGCATTTATATATATATATATATATTCAACAAGAATAAAGTTTAACAAAACATATCAAGAAAAATCCCTAATATAGATTTATAAACCTATAATTATGTTCAACATCGTAATAATCCAAATCAACATTTATGATAATGAAATAAATGAAGAGAAAAGAAAGGAAAATAGTGTTGTGTCTTGATCTAGAAATTTGGAAAATCTGGGGTTGCTCTTGATATCTCCTCTTTGATCTTTTTGAATATGATATGCCACCCCTATTTGGTGTTTTCTTTTTCTAAAATACTTCTTAAGGCTTCTAAGGTTGTTTCTAGGGTTTTCCTAATTAATTTGGTTCCCAAAATAAACCTGAAATGTTAAGAATACAAAATTTTCTCCTACTGGAAAACACTTGCCACGATCGTGGCTTCGTGGCATACCTAGTTCATGTCGTTTGTCATGATCATGGCATTATGCACGATCGTGACTTCTTCCCTTCTCCAAATTCTTCCTCTTTTCTTCAATTTCCTATTTCCACATTAGCAAATAAATCAAACACCCCTTGAAATATAAAATTAATATCAAATTCTTTCTCTAAACTAATCAAGCAATTAAAATACATGAAAACACTTATCAAGAACACAATTCTAAGCCCCAAACATGTGATTATCATTTAAGAAAAAAACTTAAAAACAAACTCAAATACTTAGAAAATATACTACAATCTACACCTATCACATTTAAGATTAAAAATTAAAGACATAAAAAAGGCAAATAAAGCAAACTTGAAGTAAATGATACCTTTAAAAATATAGATCCAATTCTTATTACTGATGATACACATAATTAAGAACAAGTTCTTGCAACACCACCATTAGTTCCATTAAGAAGGTTTATCTGAGATTGACAACCCACCACTAAATTCGCTACTAATAAGTATATATTATTGAGTGATAATAGAGAGGCTAAATACTATAAGAAGGCTATAGAGAATGATTATAGGAAAAATGGGTTGATTATATAAAATATAAATAGAAGTCTTTACATGACATTCATAGCTTTTAACAGGTGAAATTACATAAAAGTAAAAAAATCTTATAAATGATAGGTAAATTTATATGTTAATATAATGATAAAGCTCCCCTTCCCAATATAAGGTCAAATTAGTGATAAAAAGTTTTACTTAATAAAAAGATATTAATTTTGAGAAACTTTTCTCACCTATTATGAAGATTCCATCATTTATAGTGGTTGTATGTATAGTTTTTATACTTGATTTAAAATTTGAGTTGATGAATATATATTTGACCTTTAAAAAGAATACATAAAGTAAAAAGAAAGGAAAAGAGAATTATGTTTGTAGATTGAGGAATACTTTACATGGGTTAACACAAGCTCCTAAACAAGAGTATAAGAAGTTTAAGTTCATAATAAGAATGTAAGTGTACATGAAAATTACTTCTAGCCATTATATTTTTATGCAAAAATATTTTGATATTAACTTTATTATTTTCTTGCTATACATAAATTTGTTTACTATTTATCGTAATAAATATAAAATTAATACGATGAAGCAAAATTTGAGTAAATCTTTTAACCTTTTATTATGAAAAACTTATGACCAAAAAAAAATCCTTAGTATACGGATTATTTGTCATAATAAGGTAAAAAAGTCATATTGGAAAACCACTAAACCGATAAACAGAAAAATCTATTTAAAAAGGGAAGGATGCCAACAAGTCATATTTAAAATCACATCTAATTTTAATCTCAACTACGTAGAAGACTATATGTTGGACATTGGTCCTTATAAGGACATACTTATTTTTATAAAAATAATGCTGGTAATGATAATACTTCTAGATATTTTGATATGACACCATAAGTTCATATCACATCACTATCAAATTGTTTTACTATACTACCTAAAATGTTCTATATTATTAAAGTTGAAATCGTTATTAGTAACTAAGTTTTGGTTTATATATTTTAATGGGGAACATTATATGAGACATGTGGTATCTTTTCTTATAACTAAGTTTAAAGGAAGTTACCTTTTTACAATATAAAAACAACATTTAAGACAAAATTGAGAGGAACATTCTACAATTTGATAATAATGTAGTTACAATAACTTATGTCTTTACAAAGAAACTAACTTTGTACCTATCAAGGAACTTCTCAGCAAATTGACTTGAAATTTCTCTATTTTTACCAGCCTCATTTTTTGTCTCAAGATAATAACTCCAATATGATTTCTTTTTTTTAAAAACTTAAGAAATAATTCTATTAGAGAACTCTAAGAGTATCAAATCTTATAAGTCAAAAGCTAAAGAAGGGATGGAAGGAGTGAGACTAGGAAAACTTAGTACAAAGGATACAAAACAAGAGAAATTATAGTAGTAAGAAACTAACATCTCTATATATTTTTAATTATAGGCCTTATAATGCTTTGGATGTCTTTAAAAATTGTAGCAAATTTAATTTTATGCAAGATTCCTTATGAAGTGGATTCAACACTAGTTTCCTAATTTCTAAATAACCACTTATTCCTCTTATTTCATATGCAATAAAGTAAGGCTCCAAATGCTAAATTAAATATTCTTTGATCCCCTTTAGTGTGGAATTGTTATTTAGATGCCCAACAAATTATTATGGTGTAATTGAAGTAGTTGCAATGCAAAAAAAAAAATTAAAATATGGCTTCATAAGATTTAGAAAAACTTACAATTAAAATAAAGGTGGTCTAAGTCTTCATTGGAATTCAAGTATAGGATACATTTCATGTCCGTTATAGGGAACTTCAATATATACTTAGTGCCAAATTTTCTATTGACCACAAGACAAAAGAGTCAAGTAGATTAAGATAAGAGTCATATACTTGTTTGCTCCAATGATTTCTAGTATGAGGCCCCTAAAAGAGTTCTTTCCATAAAGAGTTTGTGAATTTAATAGATATATCATGTATCCATATAATTGTATCATGCTAGAAGAGTTTAGGTAGTAGTGTGATATATTTTCCATAATCTCTCTAAAGCCTTTGGTGGAATAAGCTGACCAAGACTAGGCATTATCCTAAATTAGTTTTCACCTTATTATCTACTAAAATATTTATCTTGAGTGCTTAAAGGTCTCTTAATTTGTATAATGGTCCCTCGTCATGCCAATATCAAACCAGAAAAATGTCTTTTCCATCTCCTATCTTATGTTTAATAGATAAATGCACCAAATCCCTTGTGAGTAGAACCTATCTCATAGTCCAGGAAGTTTTGAAGTATATATTGATAGCATAAATGCTTTCTCCTTTTAAGAAACAAATATCAATCCACTTAACCCATAATGCTTATTTGTCAGTGTATAACTTTCATAATATCTTCACAAGTAAGACTTTAGTCATAAGTCGAACTTCCCCACTTTACACTTTCTTTAGGTGAATAAATATGTAACAACTTTACTTTATGAGCTTTTTTTTCTATTTGTTATGTTTTAGGGGAAATCTCTAAGAAATCTATCAATGGTTAACATAATTTCTTTTGGGAAAGCCAGGTATGAGCATCAATAATTATAGAGATTTTTTTAATAGAGCTTACTAACTAGAGTCTTCCTTTATATGAGAGGCCCTTATTACTCCAACTATTTAGCCTTTTGTGAATGGAGCCTCTAAAAGGAGAGAAATTCAAATAATTAAGCTATTTTATGGTGATAGGTACCTTTAGATATTTGAAAGGAAACTGTTAATTTATAAAACCTTTGGAAGTTGTTAGGAGACATGCATTAACATTGGTACAAGAATATAGAAAGAAAGAACTTTTATTCAAGTTGAATGCCAAACCTGAAAAGGATTTGAAGAGTTACAAAGAGTTGATCAGAAAAACAATTGATATAGATGGCAAAAATAGTAGTAAATCATCTATAAAAGATAGGTTGACGATACCTAGCTTGTTATACTTATAATGAAATTTGAACCTTAGTTCCTTAAAGATGTTCAAGTTAGTTAACCTAGAGAAATTCCCATGGTAAAGGAAAATAAATAAGGTGATAGAGGAGCACCTTGCCTTAGTACTCTATTATATTTAAAGATTTTTATTGGTTCTTTATTCACCAAGATTGATAATGAGGTTAAAGTGATACACTTCCTAATCTAGTTGATAATCTTGTTGAGAAATCCAACAACATATTTGGAGTTGAATAGGAACTCATAGTTTAAATAATTGAATGCCTTGATGAAATCAATCTTTAATTCGTAACTCTTAATTGCTTTGTTGGTGTGGTAGATCTTGAAAAGTTTTTAAGAAGACAATATGTTGTCTTTAGTGCTCCTCCCATGAATATAGGCACTTTGACAATGATTTAAGGTCTTTAACATCACTTTGTTTAGTTTGTTTGGTAATATCTTTGAGATAACTTTATATATCACATTATAGCATACAATGTTTCTATAATCCTGAAAAGTATAAGGATTAGACACTTTGGTATAAAACAAATGTTTCTTATTTAGCTTAGTTAACAAGTTACCACCACTAAAGAATTCTTTCACTAAGTTGATGGAGACTAAACATTGTTTCTTTCATTTTTTTCTTTAGTGACTTTCCTAGTCAGTTTAGAAATTAAAAAGGGAATGCTTCAACTAGGCAAGCTTTTAGATCTTTAAGTAGAGGATTCATATCCAATTTTATTCCTAAAAGCATCTTAAAGTGTTTATAGGATTAATATCTATACGATCAACATTTTATAGAGAGACTATCTTATTCTTGTTTCTTCTAGCTTAAATGACATTATAAAAGAACTTTGTAATCTTATATACATATTTTAATAAAAATATTCTTAATTTTAAATTCAATGGGAATTAAAACCTTTTAGTGTTAAAAAGAGAGAGATGAGACAGAGAGAGACACTCGTTCAGATTCCCTAACCTCTTAGACAACTGGTGGCTTGCTCCCTTCTTTAACCTATGGCCTCTTCGTCTTCTTATCCTTCCTCTCCTTCTCTCCTACCTCTAGCCCCAATCTCCTTTCCCTCACCTAGACCTTCCCATTCGGCTTCTTCCCTTAACCCTAATCAAAATCAAAATGCGAACTCAAACCTTCAAAATCTCCTCCCTTCCCAGAACCCGATAGCTAAAGGCATACCAATTCGAAAACAATCCTCTGTGACTATTTCTTCAATGGAACCAGTGCCTTCTTTAAATCCTTAAGAATTAAAAACTTTGGAGAAAACCTAACATAAAATATGGAAATCAGTAGTATCTGAATTGGTAGAGGTTTCTATGGATACTAAGGCATTGGCCTACTACCCTCCAGAGATAAACGATGACCAAATCTTTTTCATTCCTCCACCAGAGTTAGTAAGGAAGGGTGTAGCTCAATTTGGAAATGTTTTGGTTGGCTTCTTTATTGGTAAACGTCCTGCATACCTAGTGGTTTAGAGAGCCCTATCAAAATCTTGGCTAGCTTTCGATTTAACATAAACTTTGATTACTAGTTCAAACAAATTTCTATTCAAGTTTGATTCGGAGGAGGGAATGAATTCAGTTTTGGAAAAAGGCCCTTGGTATATCCAAGGGAAACCTTTATTTTTAAGAAAATGGAGTTTGAACGCTAGGGAGCAAGAAGAGGTTAGGTTTGCTCCAGTGTCGACTAGGTTCCATAACATTCCATATGAACACTGGAATAATGAGGGATTGAGCATAATATCTAGTTTAGTGGGGAAACCACTGCTAGTGAATACCCAACAACTAGGATGTCTAGGATATTGTATACTAGAATGTGTGTGGAATTAGATCTGTAGAAGAATTGGCCTTCATTTTTCCAGTTGGCTACTTATAATGAAGATGGACAAATAACCTTTAAGGAAGTATAGATAGAATATAAATGGAGACCTAAACATTACACACGAAAAAAGGAATGGAAACCTACAGGTCGCTTATTTAAGACGGGTTGTAACAAGAATTGGATACGGAAAAGGTTTCACAACTAATCAATGTAAACCAACAAATGGAACTTGGTGAAAAGCAAGTCCATGCCGTGGCATTACAAAATCCAAACTAATCAAAGTAAAGGTAAAGGAGTTTAGGAGATTCAATTTGATTCAGAACGATACCTTGCAGATGTTGGCCCCCCTGTTGTGAGTCAATTAGGTAATCTCCTTTCTTCTCCTAAATCTAATTTGGTTCCTAATAATTCAAGTGAATCATAGAGTCCGAGTCTTCAGGTGGGGGTAGAAGGGGATTTTACTATTAGAAAGAGTAGAAAATCTAGGAGAAAAAAAAATTCATAGGCCTTTAGTTCAATTTTGTGTTATGGATTTAGTTTTTTGGAATGTTAAGGGTCTCAACAATTCAAAAAAACAGCTAGCTGTAAAATCATGTTGCCAGGTTCCCTTGTATGTTTGATTGAATCAAAAATTAAGTCTCTTTCCCTGTTGAATAAAGTGTGCTCTTCCTGGTTTCCTAAATGGCACATTTATAGTAATTTAGAGCTGGCTTCAAATGCAAGGTTAGTGTTAGCTTGGAATCAGGATTGTTACATGTGTTCTCCTATTATTACAATTGATCAATTGATTCAAATAGAGGTGACTCCTCTTAATAATGCTTCAGTCTTTTTTGTGACTTGTGTGTATGACTCTAATAATTATAATCATAGGAAGTCTCTTTAGTCTGCCCTTTCTAATATCAACCTTACTGTTGGTAGTCAATTGTGGATTATTGCTGGGGATTTTGATGCTATTATGTTTCCTCATGCTGCTGAGCCTCTTAGTTCCTCGGTTCTTAATGGTATGAGTGACTTTAGGAAGTGTGTTGAGGATTGTGTGGTGTATGAATTAAATTCTAATGGTCCTAGTTTTACTTGGATTAATAAGCAATTTGGTGACCTCTTTATAGCCAGGAAGTTAGATAGAGCTCTTGTCAATTTGGCTTGGAGCTCTTATTTTCCTGGATCCTATAGAGTGATTCAAAATCCTAACTTTTCTGACCACTCTCACGTAGTGATTAGGGCTTTATAAAACAAGCAAAAGAGATTTTCTCTATTCAGGTTTTCTAACTTCTTAGTCTCTAAACCAAATCTTCTTCAGACTGTAGAAGATGCTTAGATGTCTCAGGTTCGGGGATCTTTTATGTTCTGTGTGGTGTCTAAGCTTAAAGTAGTGAAAAATGCGCTCAAATTTCTAAACTCAGTTTAGTTAGGTGATGTGAATGTTAGAGTAGAGAACTGTCAAGCCTTCCTTAATAGTATTCAAGATCAAATACGATAATTGCCTAATAGTCCTCACCTGGTTACCTTGGAAAATGAGGCCATTACCAACTTGATCAAAGCCTTAGGGGACCAGGAGTTGATCTATAAACATTCTTCCTGAATTAAGTGGCTCAGAGATGGAGATAGGAATACCAAATTCTTTCATAATTCTAATTTTTTAAAATAGGAACAACAACAACATTCACTCTTTACTAGTGGGAAATGGTCATAAGATTGTTGATTTTGAAGATATCCAAAAATAGTTCCTAGGTGTTTTTCATAACACCCTTGGGAATAAGAAAGACCTACTCTCATCTAGAGAGTATGTAACAGCTCTATTTCCTTCTCTGATTCCTGAAAATCTTAAAAGCAATCTCATTGCTAAAGTCTTAGCACAAGAGATTAGGGATGTCTTTAACTCCTTTAACCCGAATAAGGCACCTAGTTTGGATGGCTTTAATGGTTTTTTCTTTAAGCAATCTTGGCATATTGTTGGGGAAGATGTTACTCGGGCCATCTAAGATTGTTTCCAAAATAGGAGGCTTCTCAAAGAGCTTAAATCTTCTTTTATTTCTTTGTCTCAAAACAACAAAAGATGAACATCAAACAAAAGATGTGTCTGTAAATGAACTTCTTAATCTGTATGTTCCTTGGTATAAATTAGTATGGCATAAAAGAACTAGCCCAAGGTATTTGACAATGCGTATCGAGTGCACTGTAAAATTTACCTGACTCTACACATTAAAATTTGTAGTAATTCTCTACAAATCTCAGTTTTCCCTTAGGTTGTATTCAAATAAGGATACGATTATTAATTAAACTTAACTACCGAATAACCTAGGATACGATCTCTACATTCAATTTAGTAGCCGCATTATGAATTTGAAAACGATCAATATAGGTAGTAACCTCACACGTTTAGGCTATCTAACTTAAGTTATGTTGTTCCTAATGATTAACGATTATTAGATGCTACTCACACACATCAAAAGTAATGATTACGGATAACGTTCAATGTTCTAGCAATAAGTTTGAAATAAAACAATCAAAATAACATATTAAGATCATTCATCCTAAAACCAATCAAGTCAATACCAACAACACAACAATCCCAAAAAATTACAATCTTAAAATGATAAAAATAGTTTAACCATGACTTGGCATAGCCTTCCATCTCTATTTTCATGTGCCAAGCATGGATCATCTTCTCATTGTGCATCAGTAGTGAACAGAACAAATAATAATCGTCATACTCCACCTCTTTTATCTTTCACACTACTATCTCCTATTCATTGATTTGACAAATAAAAATGGTGGTCCAAGCCTTTGTTCACTGCCCATCTCCCACTCTCTTCTGTTGCCTCTCCACTCTCATTGTAGCTTAGATGTGACGAATAAAACTTATAGATCACCCTCCTGTTCACACTTCTCTTCTCTCACGCTTAGCCGCATAGCTGCAGCTCTTCTCTTAGTTCTCTCAGCCACCAAGCTGGACCGCAACACACTCCCTTTATACCTAATCAGCCAACACTGTTTTATTAATGGGAAAAATAAAGATTCAGGGTTTTGGGTCCATCCCCCACAGTCCATTTAACACCCTACGTTTTGAATAAAACACACACATATGCTTCAAACATAGACTCGTTGTACACAAACATTGCCTGCGTTAACACACAACACAATGCATAATGTATAACGTCTGCATTGTGTGCAGGTGTTGTTTATGTTTCACGCAAAACGCAACACATAACACCTACATTGCATTGTTGTTCCTTACTTTTGTGTTTTATCTCTTGTTTCCTTCTTCTGTTGTCATTTTATGCTTCCACTGCATGCTTCTTTCCATTTTTTTTCTTCTTGCTCCGTGATGACAAAGGATTGTGATTCTTCAAAAAATGACCCAAATGTAGTGCTTTTGAGTCACTTTAATTTCTTTGCTTTCAAATTGTACTTAAAATCGCATATGAGTTAAAGTGAGTATCTTAAGCATTTCTAAGACATTAATCACTAAGTGTAACATCTCACATGAATTAAAATTTAATCATATATCAAGTTCCCCCACACTTAGCTTTGATCGTCCTGGGGCAAATCATCAAAATCAAACTAACAAACCACAACTTTGACTTTTTTTCCATATTTCTTAAGAATAGATAACTATAAGTAAAGGTGAATGACTTTCAAAACCTAAGCAAAAACTCAACATTCAGAGCTTCTACTCATGATCAATCAATATTCACTATCCTTAGAAATTAAGCAATCTAGAGGTAGACCTGGACATAAGGTGTTTAAACAAGATATTTCCATAGGTACACTCAAACACCCTTCATGATCACAACAGTCCATAACTTTCCATATCATTTCATTTCTCCCCTACTAAAAGTCACATGCATAATCATGAATCAAAGGAATTTTCAAGGTTGTAATGTGGGTAAACATAAGGTGAGATGTATTTGGGCCAAGTAGCATAAAAACCATTAAATCTAGTGAAACAAAAATAACACCCAATTAAAAACTGGGTATCGTCAGTTATGACAAATGCAACATTTATATTTCATATCTCCAACACATCAACCACATGAAGCATATACCAATATGAATGAATAACTCATACAATTTATGCCAACAATACATTGAAACCATAAGAGTGAACCTTCCAAGCCAATACCTACCTCATGTTCAAAATACTCAAATAACGCATTCATTACAATTTTAGGAAGATGCATTAATCATGAATGACTTTGCAAACCTATAAGCACTTCCCCCTTAATAAATTTATTTAAACAAAAATTTTATTTTTTTCTTTTTTTTCTCGTGCTTTTTTTTCTTTTCTCTTTTCTTTCTTTCCCCTTTTTTTCTTTTTTTGGTTAAAAGAAACTACATTAACATAGAAATTTCAATGATAAGATATCAAACAACATCCCAACATTATAACCAACCCTCACATATGTATACCCCCACAATTAGAATTTTTGTACATCTATAAACTCAACAATCACAAATGTGAGCATAGTAAATGACATGCAAAGCTTTTCCCACTCTTTGTCCTAGAACTGCCCCCATTGCATAATCGCTCGTATCACTCACAATCTCGAAGGCGAGGTTCCAATCTGGCGGTTGAATCACCTGTGGAGATGTTAAAAACTCCTTAAGTTTATTGAATGCTTCCTTGCACCTCTTGTCTAACTCAAAGGAGACATCTTGTTGAAGAAGCTTGCATAGTGTTGCAGCTATCTTTCAAAGTCCTTAATGAACTTTCAATAAAAACTTGCATGCCTAAGAAAAGAACGCACTTCATTCATAGTATAGGGGTGTGGTAAAGAAGAAATGAGATCAACTTTAGACTTGTCTACTTTAATACCCTTAGCAAATATCACATGGCCTAAAACTATACCTTGATCCACTATAAAATGAAAATCTTCTCAGTTCAACACAAGGTTAGTTTCTATACATTGTTCCAAGATAATGGCAAGATTCTCAAGACATTCATCAAATGAAGATCTATACACACTAAATTCATCCATGAATACCTCGATAATCTTCTCAACATATTCAGAAAAAATGCTTACCATACACCTTTGGAATGTGGCAGGTGCATTACATAGTCCGAATGACATCCTTCAGTAGGCAAATGTACGAAATAGGCATGTAAATGTGATCTTCTCCTGATCTTCTGGTACGATCGGGATTTAAAGATAACCTAAAAAGCCATCTAAAAAGCAATAATAGTCATAACTAGCCAATCTCTTAAGCAACTAATCAATAAAAGGAAGGGGAAAGTGGTCTTTATGAGTAGCAAAATTTAACTTTTTATAATCAATACATACATGCCGCCCTGTTTGCACTCGGGTGGGAGTCAACTCACCTTCCTTGTTTATCACAACAGTGATTCTAGATTTCTTTCGAACCACCTGGATAGGACTTACCTACTTACTATCATAAATTAGGTAGATAACCTACATCGAGAAGCTTCAAAATCTTCTTTGCAACACCAATATTTCTTAAGTATACTACTGAAAAAATCCCTTATAAGATTTTATAATTCCTTATTGTTATGCTTTACCTTTTTCTTACGTCTATAAACATTTTAAGAAAAGAGTGTGTAATTAAAATGTCCTACTATGAGCCAAATTGTAGTGGAATTAGCTCCCAAAGATGCTAAATCAGCCCAAATTTATCTTCTTTAAACTGTGAGAATAACTACATATATCATATTTATAAGCAAAGAGAGTTTAAGATTAAGTAAGGAGAACCTCACAACTCATAAATTAGTTTAAGAAACTCTATTTTTAAAGTTGTAAAACTTAGGGATCAACGGAGCTTATAATTCTCCTATTACATTGAGCTTTATGATTACTAAGGTTGATCCAATCTCTATCTTAAACCAAAATGCCCTATGAAACTGTTCATGTTTATTTTAGTTTTAACTAAAGAATAAAATGAGGCTTCTTTTGGACAAGGAAATTCTTAAGAGATCAATATTTATTAGAACTATTTAAACTTGTACATTTCGTAGGACTATAAACATTAGGAGAGAGATGTGCCATCTCTCTTCTTCTTTGATTTCCTCTCAATTATGTTCTTACTGGTTTTTGGATCAACTTTACCAAATTTGTTTAAGCTAATGCCACAATCTACATTTCCTTCTTTTATAGATAAACTTATTCGGTCATTCTGTATGTGCTTAGGAGATTCCATCTCTAAGTTGACTTCAGTAGAAATTTGTTTTGGACTTAAGATGCTATTTGGCTCCAAATTGGTGCCTTCTTTCTTAGCTTCAGAAATGATTCCCATTTCATTTGGATGTCTTTATTTTTCTTCACATAATATTCTTATGTTATTTTGATATTTTCTACTAAAGGTTCAACTATAATAATTAGCATCCGGTGTGTTAAAAGGTATGCTTTCAATATCAAGTTACTTATAAGGGTCTGATAGAGGCTAAGTAGGGGCATTGTAACTTTGAGTTTCCTTCTTTAGCTCTTCAGATGGTACTGAGTTAGTTCCTATCAAAAACTCTTTTTCTTTAGGTTTCTAAACTTTCACTTATTCCTTTTTTATAGATCTTTATAAATAAGAGATGCATATAGAATCCTTTATCAACTTTTCTTCTTTACTGAGCTTTTAAATTTTAATTGAATCAATTATCCCTTTGTTAAGTTACACCTCAACCTAAATCTAAACATATCCTAATCTTTTGAGGTTGGCAATATTTTCATATAAACTTAGAGGTCTAACAAGAGAGCTAGTAATGCATCTTAAAGCTTATGAAGACTATTACCTAATAGGAACTCTGTGGACGTCCACCTAAATTAGGATGCTCCTTATCTTTTCTTTGTTCAAAAAGTTCAATATCCATTTTTGGATTATCAACGGCCTCCCCTAAATTTGCCAATGCTTATCTTTATTATCTTCTAAGCTTTCTCTTTTTTGAAGAACTTAAAGAAAAAGATTTTTTCATTACTAACCAAACAATTTTCTAGTCTATACCACTTCCAATAGATATTTACTTTATATTGAATATGTAGGAAAGACAAGTGTTTTCATTAGGAAGAAACCAACAAGTGTATAATGCCATTTCTTTGCTCTTATGTTAAGAATATCCTTAGGATGTGTGACTAGATCTAAACCTTCAGAATTTGGAGCACAACACAACTTGCTAAAAGTAACTAGATCTCTAACCACCTTGTTCCAAATGAGATTATGATTTAAAGTGAAATTTCCATATAGTTTCCTCCATAACAATCCTTGACTAAGTTAAATCAATACATGATAGAGATGGGACATCATTTTTTAAGTTGATTTCAAGGCTCAAAGAAGAAGTAGAAGCCTTATAGTCTTTAGTGGCTTAAAGATTGGTAAAGATAGAGGAGAAGATAATTTTTCCTCTAATAGTAAAAAAAGAGGGAAAAGGAAATAAAGGAGCAAGAAAAGGAAATAAAGGGCAGTGGACTAAAAATGATCTTAAAAGATGGTTTTGTGCTTAGGATAAGTAGGAGTGAAGCTAGGATCCATAAGGGGAATTAGGGGCTTAGAGAGACGCAAGAGCTTCTCTCACAAACCCATAGTGGTTCAAGTGGTAAAGGACTTATCAAATATGATATCATTGTATGTAAGTTGGCTCTTGAGTTAATTGCAAACTTATGCTCTTTTAAAATGACATATTTATTACAATTTTTTCTTATTTATTCTTTTTTGAGTTATTTAAAATTATTATCTTAAGAAAATAAGAAAAAATTATAAGTTTTAAACGTCAAAAAAATTTGTAGTTATATTAAAACTTCAAGAATAAAACAAAAATAGTAACACTTCTCTAGTAAAAAAGGAAAAATATGTTATTTGCACCATGATGTTTCATAAAAAGTCTAAGTAAGCACCTACCATATTACTAAAATAATACACATTTCACCCTAAATAGGGTGCAAAAGTGTTGACAATGATAACGATAAAGGCTTATTTAAGCTTTTTGTTAACATTATGGTGAAAATCAAAACTTTAGCTGCTGCTTAAAGAAATAATTTTAAAGATCAAATCAGTATCTAGAGGGTATAAATTTTCTAATTGTAATATTACATAATAAATTGATGACCTATAAACTAGAAACTAGAAAAAACTTAACTCTATTAGGATATATGGTGCTGCTAATATTATTTTGAAAACATTAAGGTGTAAAATGATACGATAGATTATGATAAGGAGTAACTTAGGCTTTTTAAGAAACATTAAAGTTAATTTATACCTTACCTAAAATCTTTATAAGTTTATAAGTCATATATGTAAGTAAGGAATCAATTCCCTTAGTCTTAAGATTAAAACATGCAAACAAATTTAAAGATCACATCAGAAGAAGAGAGATGTACTAGTTCTCTTCTTCTTTGATTTCATCCCAATTCTACTCTTACTAGTGCTTGGATCCACTTTACTAGATTTTTGTAAAGTTGGTGCCACAATCTACACTTCCTTCTTGCATAAATGAACTCATTTGGGCATTCTACAAGTGCCTAGGATATTTCATCTCCAAATTAACTTCATTAGTATTTTTTGGACTTAAGATGCTATTTCGTTCCATATCGATGCCTTTTTATTAAATTTAGAAGTAGCTCCTATTTCATTCAGTATGTCTTTATATTTTTTTTAATCTTGTCGAGATATTTTCCACTAAAGGATCATTTTCAATCATTTCCATATTTGGTGAGTTAAAAGGTATGCTTTCATCATCTGGTTGCTTTTGAGGATCTAATAAAGGCTGATTAAAGGCGTTGAAATTTTGAGTTTCCTTCTTTGGCTCGTAGATGGTACTGAGCTAATTCCAGTAAAAACCTCTTTTCCTTTAGGTTTTCAAATTTTCGCTTGTTCCTTCTTTATAGGACCTATAAATAAGAGAAACCCATACAATCACCTATCATGTTTCCTTCCTCATTAAGCTTCTTAATTTTGATTGAATCAACTAGTTCTTTGTTGAATTCCACCTCGACAAAAAATTCAAGCATATCTAATTGTTTTAAGGTTGGAAATGATTCATATAAACTAAGAAGTCTACTAAAAAAGCTAATAATGTATCTTAAGCCTTCTAAGGACGAAAGCACAAGAGGAACTCTATGGAATTTAACCTAAATGAGGATGTTACCCATCTTTACTTTGTTTAAAAAAATTCCTAGTTGCCATTTTTGAATTATCATTGGCCTCCCCTAGATGTGCCAAAGACACAACTCTATTATCTTTTCAGCTTTCTCTTTTATGAAGAACTTAAAGATAAAGAATTAATCTTCACCAACTAAAAAATTTTCTAGTCTATGCAACTTCTGTTTGGCATTTTCCCAATGTTAAACATCTAGGAAAGATAGGTATTTCTCTAGGAAGAAACCTACAAAAATTGCCATTTCTTCACCCCCTATATTGAGAATATCCTTAGGAGGTGTGGCTAGATTTGAACCATAAGAATTTGGAACATAATGCATCTTGCTAAAAGTCAGTGGATCTTTAATCACCTTGTTTTAAGAGAATTTCTTGTTTAAAGTGAATTTGTTAGATAGTCTTCCTATGTAATAATCCTTATCTTAGTTGAATCATTACATGACAAAGTTAGGAAATCATAACTTAAGTTGAGTTTAAGGTTCAAAGAAGAAGTAGAAGCCTTATTGTCTTTGGTATCTTAAGGATTAATATAGGAAATCAAAGGGGAAAAAGACAACATTTCCTCTAATAATAAAAAGTCCCAAATAGAGGGAGGAAAGGAAATAAAGAGTGGTGGGCTAAAAATAGATATCTAGAGATGGTTTTAGGCTTAGGTTAAGTAAAAGTAACTTGGGGAATCAGTAGGGAAATTAGGAAATTAGATAGAGGTGAAAGCTTCTTTCATTAACCCACAATGGTTCAAGTGGTAAAGAACTTATCAAACATGATATCATTGCATGACTTTGTATGGAAATTAGCTACTGGCAAAATTGCAAACTTAGGCTCTTTTAAAGCAAAGTGTTTATTATAGTTTATTTTTCTTTCTTATTTTCCTTTTATTAATCTATTTAACATTATTCTCTTAAGCATATTAGAAAAAGATATTTATAGGTTCTAAATGTCAATAAAAATTTTGTAATATTGTTGAAGATTTTACTTTTGAAATAGCACAAAGAGAATAACACTTCCTCCAATAATAAAAAGGAAAAATGTGTGATAGGTACCTCAACATTTCACAAAAACTCTAAAAAGTACCAATCATTATCTTTGGTACTATACATCCTAATGTTACTAAAATAATACTCATTGAATCCTGAATAGGGTGAAAAGTGGTAACAAAGATAATGATAGGAACTTATTTAGACCTATTTAAAACATAAGGTAAAAATAACACCTTTAGCTAATATTTAAAGCAACATTTAGTGGGTCTAAATTGCCTAGTTATAACATTGTATAGGCTAAATTGATGACTTATAAACTTAGAAACTAATAAAAACTTAACTTTGTTATGATATAGGATGCTATTAGTATCATTTTGAAAACAATAAGGTGTAATGGGATATGATAGATAGTAATAGGGACTATCTTATACTTTTAAGGAAATATTAAGGGGTAATTTGTACCTTTTACATGAGAAAAAAAATATAAGTTCATAAGCAACATTTTTAAGTGAGGAATTAACTCCTTAGTTTTAAGATTAAAACATACAAGTGCATTTAAAGATCACTTAAGAAGAAGAGAGATGTTCAAACTCTCTTTTTCATTGATTTCCTCCAAGTTATATTATTATTGGCGCTTGGATCAACTTTACTAGATTTATTTAAGTTGATGCCATAATCTATATGTCCTTCTTTTATAAATGAACTCATTTGTTCATTCTATAATTTCTTAGGAGATTCCATCTCAAAGTTAACTTTATTAGCATTCTTTGAGCTTAAGATTTTATTTAGTTGATTAGTGCCTTCTTTCTTAACTTCAAAAATGACTCCAATTTTATTTAGTATATATTTATTTTTTCAACATAATAAACTTATGTTATTTAGATATTTTATACTAAATAATTATTTGAAATCATTTCCATAAATATTGTGTCAAGAGGTATGCTTTCATCTTCAAGTTGTTTATGAGGGTTTGACAAACACCGAGTAGGGAAATTGCAATTCTGAGTTTCCTTCTTTAACTCTTCATGTGGTACTAAGTTGATGCCTATCAAAACCTCCTTGTCTTTAGGTTTTAAGACTTTACTTATTCCTTCTTCATAGGTCTCCATAAATAAGAGATGTGTATAGAATCCTCTATCATGTATCCTTACTCATCTAGCTTTTTAATTTTGATTGAATCAATAAGCTCTTTGTTTAGTTCCACTTTGATACAAATTTGAAAATATCCAATTCTTTTGAGGTTATTAGTGTTTTCATATAATAAGAGAGTTATCAACAGCACGTGTCGAGTGCATTGCAAACTTTACCTGACTCTACATACTAAAATTTGTAGTTATGTTGAGTCGAGATCGAATCTATGGGGAATGTTTGGTTAATTTACGTAATAAAATTAATTGATGCTAGGAAAATATATGGGGTTTTTTTGGATTTTAAGCAATTTAAAAATTAAAGTAAACTTTTAAAAACAAATTAAAACAAACAATAAAAAATGAGAAAAGTGCGAAATAAAAGTAAGGTTTGGTTCTAAGGTCAATCTCAGCCTAAACACGTTCAAGCATATTCCATTATTCTAACGTTTTTACAACTCTTTTCAGACTATTAATCTGAGACTAATAGAATGCTCTACAAATCTTGGTTTTCCCTTAGGTTGTATTCAATAAAGATATGATCATTAATTAAACTTAACTACCGAATAACCTAGGATATGATCTCTAAATTCAATTTGGTAGCCGCATTATGAATTGGAAAATGATCAATATAGGCAGTAACCTCACTTGTTCGGGTTATCTAACCTAAGTTATGTTGTTCCTAATGATTAATGATCATTAGATGCTACTCACAAACATCATAAGTAACGATTACGGATTACATTCATTGTTTTAGCAATAGGATCGAAATAAGACAATCAAAATAACATATTAAGATCATTCATCCCAAAAACCAATCAAGTCAATACCAACAACACAACAATCCCAAAAAAAATTACAACTTTAAAATGTTAAAAATTAGCTTAATCATGACTTGGCGTCGATAATCCTGTTGAACCGATGTCAAAAAACTAGCCTTCCATCTCTATTTTCATGCTCTAAGTATGAGTCATATTGTCTATATGCTTAGAAGAATAATATTCGTGTACCTGTTTGGGGGTGAAAAGTTGTTCTAAATTTTAACTTGGTCCCTAGAGCCTCTTATAAGCTTCCTAGAATCTCGAAG
>JANSVA010414678.1:0-22154 GCA_025504915.1 Erythroxylum reticulatum | reverse complement strand
TCAAGTTCAAAGAGGACAGCTCCTTTTGGGATTAACTGTTTAGTTTCAAAAAGAAAAAAGTAGTAGCATATGGAAAGACAAATAATTCGCAGTTAACAGGGTAATACAATCTTTAACAATTTAGTCTTAATTTTAAAAATTATTATATGCTATCTCCAAAATCTATTTTCATTTGAGTTTTGGTCACTCAACTTGTTCTTTTAGATTATATTGATCAAATCTTTCAACTATTAGTGTTGCTTCCTATTTCTTGTTTGGGAATGCTTTGTGATTTTATTAGTCTCTTATACAATGGTACAATAGAATGTTTTTAGATTAAATTATTTTTGCAAGTCAAAAAGACGGAGAAAATGCTTAAGGAATCAGAGAAACCATTTACGCTTTAATGAAGGTAATGAAATTGAAGTTCCCCTTGCGAAAATCTAGACTTGAGGCTAATATAGTAAGTTTAGTGTGACAACCATCTACACTTTAATTTTCCAAACTTTTCACTGGAAGTGACAAATTAATCAGGGAAATGAGGAAATGTTCTGCAAGCCCTTTTACTTGTCATGTGTTTGAATCAGAGTATTAGGATGGGAGGGAGAAGGTTGATATGATGAGATATTTTATTTCATTCTTGAACTTGAAGTGTACAGAAGCTTTAACATGATCTTAAAAAGTAAATAGAGAACTTCCATGTCTTGGTCTATGTTGGAGTTAGTATATTATCTAGTCTTGACCCTCATCTTTTGGTTTAAAATGCTTGGTTGAATTGTCCTTTGACAAGATATGAGAACTTTTATGATGATAGCTCAAGTCCAAACCACACCACTCTTTATATTTTAGTGATTTAAACTTTAAAATTCAACACAAGGTGTGATGGTGAAGTACTTGATCCACATTTATATCCTAGCATGCTTCTCAATGAGTGTTGGAGTTTGTATATCATCCATTTATGAGATATACTCAATATAGCTTAGGTTTTTAAATTAAATGATCCTTTGACAATTTTATTGAAATTAAAGACATGTTTCATATTCCTCTGTGTTGTTATCTATAATATGTTGATGCTAATTCCTTTAACAACTATATCAAATGCTTGACTTTATTATTGACCTCTGATGTAGCGTGGTACCACCATGGCTCTTGGTCACTCGCATCTGGAAGCATGTGAAATCATGTTTAGTGAGCTTTCTTCTTATATGGATGAGGTTTCTCTTGAAATTGAGGTTAATCCCAAATGGAAGGTGCGGATGTATCTTAAATTACTAAAATTATCCTTTTTATTTCCAGCAATATGCTCATTGCTATATTAAGTTTAAGGCAGTGCACCTAATTATGCTAACAAACTGCAGGGAAAGGTTTTGGGAGTAATGTATTGGTCTCACTCTTTATAAACAAGTTAATACACTAAAAGGGATCTCATGTTCACATAATAGGACAGGAAATTCATATGCATGATGTCCATTTGACATCTTGAAAAAAATTGCATTTATAGAATATTAATATCATCAATCATTGATTGTCTAATGCAGATAGTATGGCCTTTTTTTATCAATGTTTGCACCTCAATTTGATGTTAACCAATACATTTCAGTGAAACACGAAAATGCAGAATGAAGAAGTATTATTATGCTTTTGTTCTCAAACTTCAATTCCTGCATGGTTAATTGTTATCTTCTTCCCATATGTAGAGTCAAAAATCATGTTGCGAAGAACTGCATATACACGTTGCAAACATAGTGAGTCTATGCACCCAAGAGGATGCTCCAAAAAAAATCTGATGCTTCCATAGTGAGTCTATGCTCAGAACACTTTTCAATTAAATTGATTCCCATGAATAACATCTTTATGTGCATTGATTCTTATTTTAGGATAAAGTGTCCAAGGGGAGTTCAACAACCACTAAGGTTTACGTATCTACTAGTACTACAAAATTGGCTCCAAACAAAATTGAGAATTAGGCTGTAGTTGCAACAATACCTCCCACAGAGCTGTAAACAATGGTGCTGAGTGGGAATGAGAGACCTGAAACTAACAGCATTATCGAGGAAGGTATATTGTTTTATATTTGTTTTACATTTATTAGTGTGTGACTTTTTGGTAATTGTGATGGTTTTGATTTAAAAATTACTTTAAAAGATGGTTTGTGTCTCTAATTACATGTCCAATAATTTGCAACAATGAATTGCACATGTTATACCAAAGAGTATTTTCTATGTTGTTACTCTGATCCATTAATTGGAAAATTAAATATGTAGAAAGTGGAAAATTTTCAACAATCATGCAGAGTTGTATTAAATATTCAGAAGATGTCACTTTTTATGCTCTCTATGATGAAGGTTTTGAGGCTAGAATTTTTGCATCCATATGGTTTTATGGGTGTAATTGTTAATCCTTTATGCAAAGTCACTTAAGGAATTACATTCCAGAATGCCATGACATGCATTAGATTGGTATAGCAACAATAAATGTTTCGGCCTTGATTTGAGCTTTAACTAATCTATGCACGACCTCTGTCATTACCCAAACTAATATTTTCATTATTCCAAAAGGTTATTTTAGAAAATTAAGTGAGCTATGTGAAAATTATGACGTATTAGGGATAGTGTTTTGATGAGTAGTTTGGAAAAGTTTTTATTTACAGCCATGAGCATTTAATCTGAGCTTAATCGCCTTTTACACTTTGACTTATAAATGACTTCCAAGTTGATAAATTTCACTTCAAATAGTCAATTAAGACCCATCCGTATTCATGTTGTTTGTTTTTCTTCACATTTTTCCAGATCCAATTGGTTCAACTTCTTGCTTCTCTTTGCTCTCTTTGGTGCATATTAAAGGAAAGCTAGAGTTAAGGCCAATACTTGTATTATAATTGTTTAGCTCGTAAATCCAAAGATCCTTTGTGGCAACTATACTTGTAGACTATGATTTATTCTCAAAATTGACTAGTGTTTGATTTGTTTTCAAGAATGCTACTTTCAAGATTGTAACCCATGAATACACATTTATATACAATTTGGTTTCTTTTTTCCATTCCACTATGAGTTTCTCACAGCTTCATTTACATTATGGCTTCATTTACATTTTCATTTTTACTAATATTTTCTCCCACAATGTCATCCCTAAAAAAATAGAAGTTTGATGTTCATTTTTTCTTTTATCCATACCATTATAAAAAGTTTTATGACAATCTCAAGAATTAAACATTTCGCATTTTGGCACAAAAATATTTTTTAACATGAGGATTCGTCATTTATAGACAATACATAATCAACAAAATGTATAAAAATTACATAATAATGAGAGTATAAGAAAGAAATTGCCAATTCTCAATAGGAAACAAAATATGCACCTTGTTGATAAAGATGCACAAATTAACTTAAACACTCTACTTTCTTTTCACCTTGTATTTACAAAATATGCATCCTACACATGGAGCTAGACAATCACATATCTCAACGAAAACACCTATATCTGCACTACCATAGTTAACATTTTACTATTTTCTAGTGAGTTATTTATAATCACATCGCTCACATCATGTGATTGTTGTGCCTATAAGAATCATATAAAATAGTATCATTAGTGAATTGTGAATAAGTTACTAAACATAATGAACATAATGTCATTAGTAATAGTATTCTAGCAAAAGATAAATACTAATTGGGAATAGGTCATGTCCATAGAAAATGGAACACCTTCAATATAATTTGTTTGACTTAAATTGGCAGAGATAACCCATCATAAAAAAAGTTAAAGAGTACATAATCAAAATACTTAGACTAATTGTTAAAACATTGAATCTTTTTTATTAAAAAGTACATATGTAAAGGACCTACAATTCAAGAAATTTTTTTTACAATAGAATCTCAAGGTTAAATGGTAATGTTGGTGCTGTAATTGTAAAATTTGATTGAGTCTAAATTTTTTTGGTTGATTTTCTTTTTTTCATAGCCTTCTCCAAGCCACCATCAATCTTTTACCTGAAATAGTTTTCTTTTTGATTTTGATTCATTTAATTCCGAGTGATCTGTATAACACATTGAATCATCTCTTCACCTTGTAATCTAACATTGGAGCTTGCAATCAACTGTTGGACAATTTATCCATTACCTTGTAGTCTAGCATCGACGATTTCCAATATCATCAAAATACAATCTTTAACAATTTTGTAAGTCTTTTCACTCTCAGATGCTTTTGTAACCAATTGAAGATATAGCCTACACAATTCTTTACACCGCATACTTTGACATATCTTAGGATCCAAACTGCTTATATTAGTCTAGAATTTTCATCTCCCACGAATCCAAGTTTTGCTTTACGTGTCCACCTTTTCAATATGTACTGACTTGGGATCTCTGTAATATTTTTCACAATAAAAACTTTCAAAATATTAGAACATAAAATTCCAGCAAACTCGAATTTTCTACAGCTACAATCCATTTGATGAATCATAAATAAATGTATGGTAATAGCTCTTCTTATGAGGGGTAATTTGATATCTTATGATTAATACATCCTCCCTAAAACTTTCAATACAACAATTATGAGACTTATACCACTCATTTTGAAAGCACTTGAACACCTCATGAGTATAAACACTAGCTGCATATTTCGAAGTTTCAATTGGATACAATAATGAGGGAATACTTGTACTTAATTTAAAATCAGCCATTAACTCTTCATGTCTATGATCTTCAAGGAGTCTTTCAAAGTGATGAAAAAACTCCAAGAATTTGTGTTGATAAGTAACATACCTCTTTACAACACTATTTATGCTCTCACTTCTTTGTGTTGTCGTCATATCTGCACAAAACATTTGTCTTCCACACACTAAATCCCATTTCTCCTTTGTCCCAAACATGCGCCTCAACCAATTATTGTCTTCAAGCCCGTATTTACACAACATCTCATTCCATTCATTTACAAAATCTTCCTCTTCTTCAAAATCATATATGTATGAGCTAAAATATTTAGTAAAATCTTTGAACTGAGAGAAAACCCATTTAAATGGATGGCCGCATTTTGATATATGTGCCAAATATATAAGCGATGATGAGTTTCAGGCCATCTTAGTACTACAGCCTTTGCCATTATTGCATCTTGATCTGTAAGAATAGTTTTAGGTATTTTATCACACATAGCTTTCACAAAGAAGCATTTTGTTTTTGTTTTATTTAATTGCTGGAGAGTAGAAACTTGACAATTTATTTGATTATGCTTAAATCATTCTTTCAAGGTACATCTTCATTTATGTCAACTGCCCTCGAACAACTCTTACGAGTGAATTTAATTTAGTTTTTTGGAAGCATATGACAATACAGAAGGTAGTAATAAAAGGATTAGTCTACATTTATGAGTTGCATATGGTAGCATTAAAGTCCTGACAGATGTTACAAGATGAAATGAAAACAATTAACTAATGAAAGTGAATAACAAAATAAGCATTTTGAAATGATTGTAGAGATAGAACTGGGACCCTAACCATATCCTAGCTATTAGCTACCCTTTCTCAACAGGAGGATCTACGAGGAAGCTTTATAGGAAAACCTGAACCTGAACCGTTTTTGCTATCTCAGCCTAATATGTATTATAGGTATATTTGTCATTTTTGCTATCTCAAAAATTCAAGCATATGAAGCTTTCTTCCTTTTGACCTGAAGTTTAAAAGAGATTTTTTAGCCAAATAGCAAATATGCAAAAGTTGCAAGGCTCGAAACTATGGAAGTCAAAGCCAACGAGTGATCTTCCACCAATGAAAACATGAACATAGATTAACATAAATGGCTAATGACACCATATCTACAATCTTTTGCAACCCGCACAAAAATTCTCTGTCATTGATGTGATAAAGAAACAGTATAAGATGCCTATCCATCATAAAGTCCTTAGCTGTCTCTGTTGGATGATCATGCATTTCTCCTAACTTTTGTGTTATCGATTTAACTAAACAACATTGTCACATTGACTTAAATACTTTGGTTTAGACTAGAGACTAGCCCAATAGTTATAAATTCCAGAAATAGAGGAGGAGACAATGTTCGGAGACCTTAAACATCATTTCTTGACTCTTCTTTTGGACGATTTTCTTAGTTAGTCAAGGGCTTTTGAATGATTTTCTTAGGGCTGGTCTGGTCTGGTTTCCCAGGAATAGGATTTTGAGACTTGTTACTAAGCTTCGAAATCTTATCAGTTTCAGGATCAGGAATATTAATAAGCTTCAAACTGTAGCATTATTCATGAGATGACTTGAGCAAAAAGCAATTTTGGCACTGAAACTATTGTTTATTGGGTATTACTTGCTTACTCCTTTTTCTTTTTTGCTATTTTTCATAAATAAATAAACTTGCTATTAACCACCTAATAAGATAATTACATTCCAATATAATGAGCTTATCATTGCGAAAGGTTCCAATCCAATATTAAATAAAATGTGTGTTTTGTAGTTGTATGTGTATATATATATCCTATAGAGACAACAAGAAAAAAAAAACTGCTTACTTTGTTTCCAATGGCTTGTTAAACTAACTTGCTTGGCCTTATTGATTAGTTATACTAGGAGCGCTGAGTCTACTAGGGATGATTGTTTTCGACAATTATAAGTATATATTATTACCTTTTAGTTTTTAACTTGACCTAGTAATTCCAAGCAACAATTCTAGCATTCCTAATGCAATTGGTTTATGTGAAACAAGCTTATAGTAACTCAACCACTTTCCCAGTTAGGTTGTGTAATAGTATTTATATTAACATTGCACTAGCTGTTAAAAGATATCAAATTCAAGCAGCCAACGAAGTTGAGCAAGTCATAACTAAACCAAAAAGCAACAACATTTCATCTCAGATTGCTCTGCACTCCATATTCATCAAACATGGCAAATCAAATAGATAACTATACCTTAATTATCATTGACCATGTCCGAATGTGAATTGGATGAAATGCAAAAAAGCTAGCATCAACCAGAAAATAAATAAATCTGTTTTAAAATGGATTACAAAACCAAATGCATAAAAAATTTCACACGCAGTCAATTACAGAAACTGCCACATGCATTGAAAACATAAAACCTTGTTCGTAAGTAAGTTATTTCTAAGATCCAAATCAGTAATGCAGAGATTGTGATATAAAAGTCATCTTTAAGATCATAAACTCTCTTCTCATGCTTTAATGACAACGTTCAATTGATTGTTACCGTTGCAGTAGAAGTAACAGGAAGCTTTGCGCCTCCTACCCAATGCCACAAAGTATGATATGAACCCTTTAAAAGATCCATCCAGCATTAAGGCATTTACGGCTTTTCCATTTTACCATACTTTGCTACAAAGCTACCATGAACTAGCTAACTGGATATTCATCCTATAAACAATTTAGTTGTATAGATACCCCCAAAGTTGATAGTTCCCAGGATCATGAGCTTTCTTTTCCTACACCAAGTTCATGCCCGCATAATGACACCAGAAGACATCTATCCCATCCTTGAGCTCTTTCTTGGTAGTAGAAATCATTGCTATTAATTCGACAAACACATCATTTATCCGATACACACAAATTAAATTTGTCCATGGTTAAACAAAAGAAGGAAGTGAAATGAAATTAACACAGCCCAATAAATATGAAAAACAAATCAGAGGTCATCTAGCAACAGGAACGGTTCAGATGTAGCAACAGAACCAAGCTTTTAAAAACATACAATGATCACAACTCAGCACCAAAACAGATGTAGCATCCAGTAGGACATCTGGCAACAGGGATGGTTCAGATTTTCAAACATGTTATAATGGGATTACAGAACTAGAAAACCAAAGCTACAGGTAAAGTTTTTTATTAAAAAATTGGTCAAAGCAGCACTAACCCAGGTCTCGATGTTTTTGATATGACATTGAAAGTCCTGACCTTCGGAACAACTACGCATGCTCTTGAGCTTTAACCCAGCGAGAAGAACAACTATAAGAACATAAGCAAAAGAAAGAAGAATTAGGTCCAATCAAGCATCATCGGTAAAGGTGGGAAGCAAAATCAAAAGACAGTGGGTGGGTTCACAACCACTATATCAGTATTGATGGAGAACAAAGTTACAATGCTTTGTCCAAATAGAGCATACCTCTGCCTTTAAGAACCCCAAAACTCGATCTAGGATAGACGTAGATGTTCCAAAAATTAACCGAAAAGAGGAAGGAAAAAGTTGAGGCAGGAAGCAAAATCAAAACACAGAGGGGTCATCGGCTTGGCATAGGTAAGAGCAAAGGAGTTTTATTAAAACATCGACGTTGTAGCATAGGAACAACGATCATGGAACAACTGATTTGATGCCCTTTCTCAGATGTCATATTATCTCTTCGGAAGTATGACCTCACCCTTTTCAAATAAACGGATTCTATACATTGGATTAAGGATTGTGTTATGATTGAATTAGATTTTATAATTTTTTTTGTCTTTTTAGGGATGACTCAAATAATTTGGAGGAGGCTTTATAAATTTAAGTATCGAATTTTAACTAATAAATTGCATAAATTCTTTAAGAGTTAAATATTTAATTTTTAAAATTTTAATAATTTCATTTTTAAATAATCATTTAAATAAATCTTATTTAATTTAAAAACCATCTAATTATTGATACATATACTTAATATTTTATTTAATAAATACTACATAATTTATTTAATATATATTTAAAAATATCATCACAAACTTTTAATTATAAAATCTAGAAAAATTGGAACAAAAGGTATAAAGTCTTAGGCTATGTTTAGTTAGGGGTTTTATAATAAAATGGAATGAAATGTAATATTATTACATCGTTTAGGAGAAGGTTTTATAATGGAATGTAATAGAATGAGATGGAAGTGGAGGGTCTCATATTCCGTCACATTCTATCCTAAACAGTAAAAATATAAAACCTCCAATTTGGAGGGTTTAGGATGAAATGTAAAATGATACACTATATTACATTATAAATCGTTCATCTAAATAAAATTTCACTATATTACATTATGAACCCTTCCATCCCTTCCAAACAACAACTTTCTAATATTACATTCATTTACGTTCCATTCCATTAAAAAGTTTACGTCCAACCAAACATAGCCTTAAAGTACATTTTAAATCTCAACATTTTCATCAAATATAACTTAAATCCGAACGTTTCAAAGCATTTATCTTGGGCAAAAAGGGCAAAAGAGACCCTAAGTTTTATCTCTAAAGACAAATTAAATTTTAATGTTTCGAATGTTTTAAAAATGTTCAAAATGAACCCTAAGTTAATTAACGTGGTAGATATTAATATTATTTTAATGTTGATGCGGGTCTCACTATGCTACGTGAGTCTTGCGTGGTAGTGTAGGACCCTCTTGCACAAAATAAATTATTAAAATTACTCAGTTATTATTATAAAATTGAATTACATTTAACTTAAATAAATTAAGCTAATTAATCAACTTATTAGTTCATTAACTGAAGTAAAAAAAATCTTAAGCTTTAATTATTTCAATCAACCCCAATCTTTATTGTATATTATCGCCCTTCATCACTGTCACCATTCGTCATGAAGAGCTGACGTCTTTATAGCATTCGTAGCTAGTCACCTCTGAAGTCTTCACCATCTTAAACTTTACAACGCCGTTAATGGCTATTTCTATTATATGCTTGATAGGTTGCCGTTAGCCTACAAATTTAATCCCCTACTTAAGTTGATTTGTAGTGTAGTGAAGCAAGGATATCGTCCCACAGAGATCAAAATACAAGGAAAATTTTTTTACTTTCAAGCAAAGTATGCGTGAATATTATGCATGAACTGATGCTAGATTACATGACACAGTAGGACAAGATTGGGGGATTTGTTTGCTTGCGTTAAAAGTAAACAAGAAAAGAAAGCAGAAGATGTGATTTAAGTTTAAAAAATTAAAATAAAGCAAAAAGTTTTCAAGAGAGAAATTACTAGGAAAATTTTAGTAAAAAGTTTAGATTAATCAAAGACCAATTGCAAGGGTTTTCACTAAATCCTTATGTTGTTTTTAATCATTGAAAACGAATTATTTCTTAGATTAGAAAATTAGGGCTCATTAAGCAAAGATAGATGCATTCAAAACAAACATGACATGCAACAACTTCTTGTTCATGCATTAATCCAAAACTAGCATGAACAACACAATAACAAGAGCATTAAAATCAAAGTCAATTCTGCCGAGCCTAAGTGAATTTTCAAGAAAGCTAGCATGCATAAAATTAACATGTCTTGATCCAACTAATTAAAACTTATATACAAGCTTCAATTTTAATTAGTTTTTGCTACTTAACCTAATCAATTTATTATCCAAAAATTAAATTAATCAGATAGCATACAAATTATTCATGTAAAATTCAAATTCATGACTTCAAATTCACATGCATAGTTCAACAATCATGTCTAGATCAAGAGCACAATTTTCCAAACATAGATTCATCAATTGTATATGCATGCTTCTCATAAAAACAACCATAAATTTAGCTAGTAGCCTCAACAATTGGAAAAGAGAATTTAGTTAATAATTCTAAGAAAAACAAAGTTAAAATTCATCATTGAAAACATAGTGCAGAATTCAGGTATAAGAAGAAGAAGTAGAGAAGAAAATAAAACTAGGGTTCTACCCAGAGAGCAAGAGAAAACGTAGGAGAAAGAAAGAGCAAAAGAGAGATTCACGTCCAAAGAAGAGAGAAAACTTGAACACCCCCTAAAACTAATGCTAAAGGACCCTATTTATATTGAAGGAGGTCTTGTAAGAGAGGATATCTTTTTTAAGTAGAAGTAGGTCTTTCTTTCCTTATAGAATTAGGATCTTTATAAGGAGATGATTTCTTTTCCAAGTAGAAATAGATTTTTTCTTTCCCTGAAAAATTAGGATCCTTACAAGGTAGGACTTTCTTTCCTAAAAATTAGGAATTTTTATTTCTCCCAATCTACATGTCCCCTGGCCGTCTGGATGGTTCCTGGATCCATTTCTTGCAGTGGCGAACAAGTATCTTTCGAAATGTAGAAATCCTAGTTAAAGTAGGATTCCTTATAGGATTAGGATTTCTACAACTTTGGTCACCCTATGGTATTTCGACCTCCTCACTATGAAAATGACATCCAAAAGTCCTAAATCTCCTTCCTTAGTATGATTTTCTTCACTTGACATCTAAAATACCTGAAATGATAAAATCAATGTAAGTCACATGATTTAGACATCAAATGAGAATAAAAACTAAGTGTAAATGTATAAAAAGATAAGAAAATCTGAGTGCATCAATGCTTTTGGCTACTTTTATTGTCTTTTTGTTGCTTCTTGTTCATGTACTCATATGTATCTACTTTTGGGTCCTTCAGTTATTGTATCTGCTTTTGGTTACTTCAATTATCGTAGTTGCTTTTAGTTGCTTCAATTTTCGATCCTTCTTATTACTTCTTGTTCATGTTTTCTTCATAGTACTTCAATGATAGTATCTACATTTGGCTGCTACAATTTTGCATGTTTTTTAGTTGCTTTTCATATTGTAAGTGACAAATGGGAAGCTATCCCATATGGGGACATAAGTGTTATGGCTAGCCTCTATTGTGGTCTCGTCTGATTTTTTATGTTAATAATGTTATTTGAGTGGGCAAATTTTATTATGTTAATGAAGCCATAACAACATGTGACTTCATCCTATTGTATATGAAAAAAGAACATTTTTAAGAACAAAGCCAAAACAAACAGTAGATGACGTCAATTTGGTGTTAGATTAGACATGGCAATATAAAGATGGATATAGGAGGAGAAGTAGGTGAAAGCTTGATATTACATTACATGTTTTATGTTATATATTGTTATGGACTTCACTACTTAAGTTATAAAAATTTGCAGTAGACTCAACTTCCCTTTTCTACTCCAACTTATTACTTTAACATGAAAAGTTACATTTGTATGATAGGTTTAATTTTCAGTTCCACAATACCATAATCTATTCTAATGGATAGTTCTACCTTAAACATCGTTTACTTTTAAGTAGTAGTGTTTGCATTACATATTCCCGTATAAACTCATAATAATTATATAAAAGTGATATAACTTTGAAGCTATTTAGCTTCAAGATCTTGCTTAAATCTACTTGTAAATGTAAATTATAAGACTTAAAAATTAGTTTGCAATTGAAAGAACAATCATATAAAAACAAGAAAAGGTTCAACTTATCACTTTTGTCCTCATCCTTTAAGTTCTCATTCATGTTATATGTCTATGAACTTGTTTTGTGCCCTTTAACCTATCATGTCATGAAATATTCTTAGTTGAAGTCTTAATAGAGTGAGTAGTGAGCCAACTAGGTGCAGTGGTGCATTGTTTAATCAACTGTATGCAAGTTCATCTATGCATGATCAAAATTTGAGCTATCTTTATACAATTTCTCAATAGTCTTTGTTCTACGCAATCTCTAGATAATTTTTGTTCTACATTATCAAAATGTAAGTTATCTTTATGCAATTTGATGACAGTCTTTATTCTATGGTTTCTTATTAAATTCATAAATGTTGTTACGTAATAAACTTTTACATATTGTAGAAATGTTAGTTAAGTTGTAGAATGAAACATTACATGTTATTGATTTTGTAAATTACGGTTTAGATATTGTAAACCTTTGAGGTCTTGAAGTCAAATTATTTTTTTAATAAGTTCAATTGAATTAAGGTTTAGATGTTGTAAACAGAACTTGTTAATTATTCTTAAGCTTTATGTCTTGCTCTCTTTGATTGATCCAAAGCAAGAGCTCATTTATTTATGAACAATTTGGCTTTTCTTTTGATTATAAATGGATTGATAAAAGAAAAGGAATTATTTGAATTTGCTTATGAATTATTTTTTATGCTTGGGTATTTATTGTTTCTTTTATTATTGTCTAATGGTTGTTGTACTTGATCTTTGTTCGATATAGTTTAAAGCTTCGAGAAAAGTATGTTATTATCATTTATCATTATTAAGTTAAATATAATTTCTTGTAATTTATTAATAATTTAACTTTATTTGTTTACTATGACTCTTAATAGAATAAGTAGTTTTGTATATTCAATTTGCCTTGATCATATTGATCTTTTAGCTAATTGGATTTTTGAGAAATCGAATTTGGTAGATAAAAGTGCCTTAGAAGATAATCTTGAATGAGAAAGTATTGACATGTCATTAGTGCAATATTTAAATGATGGCGATGACAAGGCTCCTTTTAATAATATGGATTTTGTATCAAATGACTATTTGGGTTAATGAGATTTGAGCGGATATTTGACTGAATAAAGTTTCAGGTTTTCATTTATTCTCTTTTTTAATTTTATTTATATTTGATGCATATGTTAAATTATGTATATGTAATATAAATATAAAACTTTTAACAATAAATATTTTTATTTCATGTTTCGTTTTTGATTGATTGTGTTCCTCGGCATGAACTCTTGTTGTAATATTTATACAATCATGAATATTAAAATTACCGCAGGTGTACAAACTATAGCTAGCACAGGCAAGTATGGGTCGATTCCAAGAAAACTGTAAGTACTAGTAATTATCCTTTTTCTATTATTTAATCTATGAATCATAGTTTAGATTTTAATTAACAATTAAACTAAACAAATAAGCTAAGTTTGGAAACAATATTGAAGAAAGAATAAGGAAAATATTAAGAAGAATCAATATTAAATAATAGTGTGTAGGTAATGAGTCCTCTTAAGGAACCCTTAAATAATAATACTTTATCATGCAATTATATTATTGATTATTGAACCGTGAAAATTCTTATGTTAATATCTTTCTCAAAACTATTAACAACTAATCTACAAGTTAATTAATAGAAATATTTCTAGTTAAAACCCCTAGAATTGCATTATTAAATCAATAATATTAAAATATCGTAAATGCACGACATAGATATAACTAGAACAAACAAGTACATATCGATCCCACAAAAATTTTAAGATCTAGTAATTACCATTTTTCTATTATCTAACCTATGAATTAGATTTCGGATTTTAATTAAAAAGTAAACTAAACAAATAAAATAAGATTGGAAACAATATTAAACATAAAATAAGGCAAATACTAAGAAGAATCCACATCAAATAATATTGTTTAAGTAATGAATCCCCCTAAGAAACCCTTAAATAATAACCCTTTATCATGCAATTATATTATTGATTATTAGATCATGAAAATTGTAAGAACTAGTAATAACCATTTTTCTATTATCTAACCTATGAATCAGATTTTGGATTTTAATTAAAAAGTAAACTAAACAAATAAACTAAGATTGGAAACAATACTGAACATAAAATAAGGCAAATACTAAAAAGAATTAATATCAAATAATAGTGTCTAAGTAATGAATCCCCTAAGAAACCTTTAAATAATAACCCTTTATCATGCAATTATATTATTGATTATTGGATCGTGGAAATTTCTAACTTATGTTAATATATGTCTCAAGACTATTTACAACTAATCCATTTGTTGATTAACACAAATCTTTCTAGTTAAAACCCTTATAATTGCATTATCTATTCATAAATTCTATTATTAAGTTTGACTCTAACCTAGAGGATTTATGTTAACCTATTTTCAGGTTTGCATTCAACTCCTTATAATTATGGTAGATCTATTCATATAAGAGGATTTCTCAATCTCAATTGTAACAAATCAAATCATGCACCAATATTCCGGATATATTAGAACAAAAATAAAATGCATAACTGAATCGCAATAAACCAATCAATAAAATTGGATTGGATAAAAGATCCAGTCATATTGTTATCGCAATTTAGGGTTCATCATACCTAGACACTAAACAAGTTTAGTTACCATCTATAGAAAATGAAATCAATAACAAACAAGCAGAAGAATATGTAGAAAATAGAAATTATAATTCTAAATCTCCTTTTTTTCTTTTAATGTTTCTTCTAATGAATCTTTGTGCAAGTTTGGATCAGTTGTTATTTATCGAATCTCTTGACATTATCTTTGTGTTTTCCTCATCCCTTGATCAAAACTGTCACCTCTCTATATCTCTCATGACTAAAAATCACTTAAAAACTCTCTCCTTATTTTGCTTCCTCTCACGTCTTTTTATAATAAAAACTAGTTATACGCAGTCAACTTACACGAGCGTGTGAGTGATTGTGTATATCTAAAATCACCTGAATTCATGATTTCACATAGGCATAGAGAATTACATGGGCAACATACATAGGTGTGTAACTTCATATGACCAGAACCAAAAATTTTCAATCTTCACACGTTTATAGAGACTTACACAACCATTGTACAGGGTCGTGTATCCTCAAGTTTCTTTAAATCTTGGTTCTATACCACAATTTCATCCAAAATCTTCTCCTTTTAGTCTGAGAAGGAAATCATTACCTATAAATGCTTTAGAGTGAATTAAGTACCAAAAATACCATAAAACTATTGAATATCAAGCAAATCATATTAAATATGTGTATAATTATATTCGATTAAGCATTTATCAAACATACCCACAGTTAGTCTTGAAGCAAAGCATAATCTAAATTATCAAATTTACAAACATCTATTCCTTATTAACCTCAGTCTGTCCATCTACATTTTAAATCATTATCTCATATTAATCAAATTAGCATATAATTAGAATCAAGTTATTCTAAAACTAACCTTCATAGTTCAATATCAGTAATAATCAAATCAATAATCTATATGAAATCAAAAGCACAAGTCTTTACACCCTCACCCAGATTTTAGTTAATGCACTCAAGTGTTTAGGGTGAAAAGTATAATAACTCTCAAATCAATACATGGTAGAACTTTTAACCATAGCTTGCAATGTTACCGTATCTCTATGACTTATAAGAAAACTAAAAACAAAAATCAAAAGGTTTTTATAAGGGTTTAATAGGGCTTAGGTAATCTATGATTGGGATAATATAAAGGTTGATAAAATTGAAAGAAATTTACAAACAACATTACAGGAAATATGTTCTTCACAATTTATATAGGTCCTTCATAATATGAATCTATTGGTACCATAACTCAAACACTTCTTCTTTTTTTTCTATGCTTTCCTATGCTTGCAATATACTTTTTCTTTAAAAAAATCATTTTTGAGCATTCATCATGTACCACAATTAAAGAAATATTAGACCTTTCTAAATTTCAAGCAATCAAGTAATTGTAGATACTTTTAGAGTTTAAATTAATAAACAAGCTTCAAAAAATAAGGTAAAGCTAATATTAGGGTTATAATCAATGAAAAGGCTAAGGCTTAAACTTGGTTACTCTTAAGGGCTAAAATATGGTAAGGTAGTTATAAAAAAAAAAGGCTAATCAAATGTTAAATCTAAGTGCCTTTATCACTTCACTACTTTTAATTTAACAAATGTGGTCTCAATATGTATAATAAAAACAAGTTCTAGAATTATTCAACTAAACATGATAACGCACATAAAAGAAATCAAAGAGCTTAAAATTTTGATGACTTCTACTTTCTCTTCCTAGACAAAGACTTCTTCCTCTTCTACTTCAACCATTTTTTGTAACTCGTCTACTTCCTCTTATTAGGTAGAGGCTTCCTCCTCCTCTTCTTCCTCCACTTTCTCTGTCATCTATTTTTCTTACTCTTCTAAAAAGTAACTACCTCCTCATCTTCATGAAATGAAATTTCATTCATGAAGTCGGCCTTTGTCTCTTCTTCACTTTGAGGCATTAATAAGCTTAAATAATATGTTGTATTATGCTCAATATATTCAGGTGAAGAAAATCTCTCTTCGAATTTACATTGGCTCACTTCATTTTTGGCGAAATACTTTGTCATTATTTATATAAGATGTTATTGCTGCTGTTGTTATTGTAAAGATTTAGCTAAAGCATAGTCATTCTATCCATCAATATAAGAGTTGCTCCATTCTAAATTATAAATATTCTCGTATGATGTACTCTAAGGCTAGTTTTACATGCCATATGGATACTCTCACATATAATTTAGTGTCTGACATTCATAATTGTAATGATTACTCCTATAAATATTACAACATAAAATAGATATCGATTGAGCTTTTGAATACATGTCACCATACCTCTTATTATGATATTGTGATGTTGCCATATACGATGATATATCATAACTCCTATGATAATATTGTCCTCTCCATCCTTCTATTGTGGTTTGTAGTTGTAACGATGAATCATAAATCTTAACAATAAGCCAAAAACACAAAGTCAAAATAGAGAAGTGCAAAAGATGAATAAATGAATAAGTCAATAAACATAAAAATAGAAATAGAAATAAATAAATATAAGAAAATATTGGTTAAATTAATAAAACTAGGCTTTCTTAATATTACAGCCACTGACAACAACGTCAAAAACTTGATTGATATGTTTTATCAATATTAAAATTATCATAAATGCGCAACAAAGTTATAATTAACATAGACAAGTACGATCGATCCCGCAAAGATTATAAGTAATAGCAATTACCCTTTTTCTATTATCTAAGATATGAATCATATTTGGGATTTTAATTAAAAATTAAACTAAACAAATAAACTAAAATTGGAAATAATACTGAACACAAAAAAGGAAAATACTAAGAAGAATTGATATCAAATAATAGTGTCTAGGTAATGAATTCCCTTAAGAAACCCTTAAATAATAACCTTTATCATGCAATTATATTATTGATTATTGGACCATGAAAATTCATATCTTATATTAATATCTTTCTCAAGACTTTTAACAACTAATCTATTAGTTGATTAATAGAAATCTTTCTAGTTAAAACTACTAGGATTATGTTATCGATTCGTGATTTTGCTATTAGGTTTGACCCTAATCTAAAGGATTTATATTGACCTACCTCTAGGTTTGCATGCAACTCCTTCCAATTATGGTAGATCTATTCATACAAGATGATTTATCAATTTCAATCATATGAAATCAAATCATGCACTAATATTTAAGATATATTATAATAAGAATAAAGTGCATAGTTGAATCATAATAAACTAATAAATAAAATTGCATTGAATAAAGATCAAGTCATATTACTATCATAATTTAAGGTTCATTACACGTAGCCATTAAACAAGTATATTTACTATCCATAGAAAACAAAATGAATAATAAACAATGCGGAAGAATAACTAGAAAACAAAGAAATCATAATTCTAAATCACCTTTTTTTTCTTCTAATGAATCTTTTTGAAAGTTTGGATTATATGTTGTTATCTATCGGATCTCTTGACGTTATCTTTATGTTTTCCTTGTCCCTTGATTAGAACTGTTGCCTCTTTATGTCTCTCACGAATAAAAAATCACTTAAAGACTCATCTCTCCCTGTTTTGCCTCCCTTACATATTTTTTATAGTAATAACTATGGTTTTGGGTTATATAAAGTCAACTTACATGAACATGTGAGTGACTGTATATCTCTAAAAACACCTGAATTCATGATTTCACACAGGCACAGGCACAGGCACTCACATGGATAATATACATGGTTGTGTATTATCAATATACACGGGCATGTAACTTCACATGATCAAAATCAAAATTCTTCAATCTTCACACGTTTATAGAGACTTACTCAGTCACTATACACAATTATGGATCCTCAAGTTGCTTAAAATTTTCGTTTTATACTATGATTTCATCTAAATTCTTCTCTTTTTAGTCTAAGAAGATAATTATTACCTATACGAAATTAAGTACCAAAAATATGTATACTTATAGTAAATTAAACATTTACTGCCTTCCATCATCTACGATGCAGTCATGTACACGTGGTCAATGACCCACCAAAGATGCCTCCAAGTGATATAATCTCTTTTCTCTTTAGCTATCAAGAGAGGCTATGTAGTGTCTATCGTGGCTCCAAACATCCCTGCTATTTACAAGCTCCATTTTGTTGTTCCTATGTTCAGAGCCATATAGAACGCAATCAACACTCGCCTTAATGCCCACACAATTTTAGTTATCTTAACCTACAGTAAATCAAAGCTTGTGTTTGTAGAAGTTTTTGCCACACTTCTTGCCATCTCTTTGTTGCCTTCTAATGCTAAGCCCCCTACACTTGTCCTCATTGATGATCATAAACAAGCCTCACCTTCACCACACCACGATTTGTTTATCACTTACAATTGTTAGCTAAAGGTTTTCAAATTATTGATTTTATGATAACAATCAATAAATAATTAGTTACGTTTCAAAATTCAAAATTATTTGATTAATCCTATATATATATATATATATTAAATAAAAAGAAAAACATTTTCCTATTTTATAGGGACCAATCCAACAAACTCACTCTGATAGTAAGAAGCAATTTCGACAAATATGGAATAGATAAGCTCATCGTTTTATACGAACAAAGGATTCTTCTATTCAACTATTCGATAGTGGCTTTGAAGACACAGTCAAAGGATTATTCAAATAACCAGATACTTGAACTTTCTATCAAAGATAGTGGGAAAGACTTTTTAACAAAATCAAAGTCGATTCAAAAGCAACGACTAGTTGAAAGGAATTTTTATTTAATGAGAATTAATGTATTCAATCACACATATCAAATTTCAGAAATACATCAGTAGCATTAGTACTTGTCCTAGAAAAGTTACATCTATACCCTCTGAGCTTTAGAAAATGATAACACTCTATTAAGAGAGAGATCAATATTTATTGAAGCTCATATTGAGCAAATCCTACCTTCATTTATTAAGATCTTGTATAGGCTTGTTAAATACTACTACTATGGAAGGTTGAAGAACCTTGAAAAATATGTACTTATGAGTTTGGAGAGGTTCATCAAATTACTAGTTGGAGATTTATTAGTGAAACACTCAAGTTGGATATTTAGGGACTAGACGTAGGCTTCGTTATAAACTGAACCAATATAAGTTGGCTTTGTCGTTCTTTCTCTTTCTTTAACTTTTAAATTTCTGCATTTTAGTTACTGCTGTATTCAGTTTGTAAGAGGCCCCTTTCATTTATTTTTAGTAGCTTCCTCTCATTTTAATCTTTAGCAGGCTTCTTCGTTTAAATTTTTAATAGACTTCTATCGTTTATATGAATTGATAGTAACTTGCAAAAGTTTTTAAGTCACACATAATTCCCCCTACGTTTGTTTGCTTTATCACTTAGTATCAGAGCCTTAGTTTCACATATAATGTGTTTTACAGCATGTGATAGATTATAGCAAACAACTTGAGAAATTTTGAAGGACAATCTGTCACAAAGTCTCCTTATTTTAATGGAAACAACTATTCATATTGGAACGAAAGAATTAAAATTTATATACAATTAGTGGATATTAAAGTTTGGCAAGCTATCAAAATGGGAGACACAACTCCTATTACTAATGATGTAGAATTATGTGACTAATGCTGATAGAAGAAAAGCTCAATTGAATGCTAAAATTAGACATCATCAGATTTGTGCGCTCTTTCTAAAAGAATATGAAAAGATATCGTATTGTTTTATAACAAAGGAAATGTGGCACAAACTTTAGGTTACCTTTGAAGGAACAAATGAGGTAAAGAAACATAGGATAATTATCTTAGTGCATCAATATGAAACTATTAGTATAAAACAAGGAGAAACAATAGACGAATTCTTTGGAATATTCAACAACATCATCACATTCTTGAAGAACTTAGGAAAGATATATCCCAATGATAAGCTTATAACAAAGACCTTAAGGTCACTACCAAAGGAATGAAGACGCAAAATGATAGCCCTAGAAACTACATAGGATCTAAACACTATCTCACTTGATTGGCTAAGAGGAAATTTAATGATCCATGAAACAGAACTTAGACGAGATGAAGGATCCTCCATTAAAAGAGGAATGGTTCTAAAAGTTGCTGAAGAATCAACTCCATCTAATGGTGATGAAAGAAACACTGAATTGAAGATAGATGGAGATGATGAATTCAATTTTATGGTTAGAAAATATGCACACTTTTACAAAAAGAATCTAATAAAGAAAAGAAAAGGAAAAAATAAAATTGGAAATGTAACACCCCACCCTCTCAAGACACGAACTCGACATCCGGAGGGATGCTCGAGTCTGTGTCCTGCAAGGATGGCATGCTAGACTAGTCAAACACTCAGAAATCAATACCAAATCTCTTTTTTTTAAGCAATATAAGCATATGCAGAAATCAGTAATCAAAATCGACCCAATCTTTTCTTTCATAACATAAAAAAATCACATTTGTTAATACTACACTCCAATTCATTCTCATTTACAAACCTTTCCAATATGAGCAGTTATTACATGCAGAAATGTATTCAATTACACATTATACAAAAGTTGCAGAATACAAAAATGAGAAAGTATCATTGCAAACGCTAACTGATCCTGACTTCTACCTCTTACTTGAATGCAGTAGGTATACTCCTGTTTGTCTAACAGGGTACTCCTCTGAGCCTAAAAAATATTTGCAAATTTTGGGTGAGTTTTGCGAACTCATTGAGTGACCATCCTCGATGGCTCACCCAGTCACGTAACACATAATTCACATCATTTATCTAATCATCACATTGCATCACTTATCGTTTTAATCAATTATTTCATAATTCACATTTAGAGTAGTCACATAGTTCATTTTAAAGCATACATATCAATTTTCATATGCAATGCATGTGAGACTCTCTTTCATTTATTAATTTGTTATGACCGAGTGCTTAAATTGTTTCGTATTCATTGTGGATACTGGGCTTATTGATAACTGTCCCGTATTTGTTGGGAATATCGGGCTCATTAAACATTGAGCTTGAGGCTCTGATGCTCATAACTGAGCTTAAAACTCTTTTCACGTTGGCTACTCTGGTCAAAACTGCCTTTATCTTTCATGCATTCATGAAATGGAATGCATCAATCACATTTTCATATCCTCATTCAATCATATTCGCATATCACCGGACCTTAGTCCGACATTCAACATTAAAGTTGAGAATTCACATTTTCATTCATATGCAAAAGCACATTCAGAACACACTTATCATCAGACTGTGGCCCAACATTTAACAATCAATTTATGTACACTTATTTCAATCAAATTCACATATAAGTAGCACTTCAATATTCCATTCATATATCACAATCATCGAACCTTCATTGTCCGGAATTCAACAATCAAATTACATCCATAATCATTCAATAC
>JANSVA010414657.1:0-22160 GCA_025504915.1 Erythroxylum reticulatum | reverse complement strand
GAACACTTGATTATTCTAATATCATAACTCAATTTCTCGTCATTCCTTTTCTATCATTATATGCTCTCATAATACCCAATTCTCATTCACATTTACTTAATACATATTACTCAACTCCTTCGAATCATAACTATAACCATATGAACATCTTCATTCCCATTATACTCATGCCTTTGGTACTTTGATATCATTAATTCATTCACTAAGTTATAACCCCAATTATCACTTCATACATATCAAACATTTACTTACATAATCCAAGCATCATTCTAGGTTCAATTCAAGCTCCATTTATGCCTAATTTAAGTCTAAAGCGCCAGTGAATTTTCGCTGGGTGGACCATCAAGGGTCACTTATAGAAATGTGAAAATTTAACCCTCTAGATAGCAAAATCTCTCCTCGGGTTCTCATAGAGGTTGTAAAAATCAAAGTCCTCTTCGAAAGCATACTTAAATGACCTCAATCTGAGATCCATAGAAAAAGTTATGCTTCTTGCCCCAAAACCTATCCAACTGCATCCTTATTTTCTGGATTTCTAACTCTTTACTTATTACATTCACTACCTTATGCTTGGTTTATCATTTCTAGTTTAATTACTCATCATTGAACCATCATTCCTAACTTCATTTCAACTCAATATCATCCATAAACAAATTGTAGCCTAGATTGATCATGAATACTAAAAATAGAACATATACATATATACATTCATCATCAACTTTCTGCACATATTCATCTTCATTTCGACCTTCATTTCACTTTTAACTCTCACCTTAATTCATCTCATTTCAAGAACATAACTCAACATCTTGGTTAATATAACTTTCACTTTCATTATACCTTGAATTCACAACTCATAACATCTACATAATAACTCACCACTCATGGTTTTCATACTCTCAAAATAGAACACAAACACATGTATTCATCCATCAATTTACTACACCTAGTACTCAAATTTAAGTCAAATTTTGAAACTCTTAAAGATAGAATTTGAATTTGATGTCTTCACGAAAAATGTATCCATATTTTTATAATTTAATCCAAATTAAAAACCATCCCATTTGGATATCTACAGATCAATTCATGGCTAAATTACCGTTGCATATCTAATGGAAATGTTACAGCTAACATATTCCAGCACGCTTTAAACATCATTATCAGTTTATCTCTAAACTTCCATCCTAGTTCTTCTCTTTTCAAAACACTACACTTGCCTTTTATTTAACTTCAATACTAAATCCAATCCATTTCTAAAACAACCAATGATCCATAATTTTTTTAACATGAAAATATCCATTCACAACTCAATTTTTCTACACTTCTTTCTACATCATTTTTGGATTCATTCTAACTCTAAATCATTTCAAAACCAAATCATACATTATTGTTCATAAATCATAGAAACATAAGATATAAACACATTCATTTCTTCATGATCATTTTATCACCAACTATTATCATATGTGCTTCTATTTAGACAACTAATGAAGAAGAAAGTTTAAATTACTTAATTTACCTAAAGCTTCTTCAAGAGTCTCCAAGAAACCCTAACCTCCCACATCACACGATCATCACCATCATTTAAGGTAGAAGGGTTAGGTCTTTTAGTAGCAAGATGGAGATAGCAAGGTATTTAAGTGGCTAGTGATGGAAGAAAGTAAGTTTCATTTTGATGCTTAGAGAAGAGAGTTTCGTGAGAAGGAGAGGAAAATGAAGAAAATGAAGAAGATGAAGCAAAGAAGCATGTATCGTATATGACAAGTGAAAGACCATGAGATGGTCTTTAATTTTGGTAAATAAGTCATTTTATTGTGGTCTGTAATTGGTTCTTTCAAAAAGCTAGTCCATTTATCTCCAATTTTCAACCCAATTTTCAATGACACTTGTCATTAAATCCCACTATCATTTATAAAAATTTCCACTGCCATTTGACTATTATTTCTACTACTATTCATCAATTGTTCTATCACTTGGCAATTTTTTTAGTCTAAAAATACCCTTAAATTCTAGAAAATTCTCATATTTCACCAAAAAATCTAATTCACTACTTATACACTCCAACTTAATTTTCTTAGACACATATCTATAATTCACATTATAATCGCATTAAAACAATCACTTATATCCAAAAAAATGTCAAATGAGTGCATGAACAAATCATTACAATATGTGCAATAATCAATTTCACATGTGTGTATGCTAACATTATGAATGAGTATGAAATGCAATTTTTTAATTTCTCATTACTATTTCTCAATTACCGAAATCTAGGGTTCTAACCATTAGTATGAGAATGGGATGTTACACATATAGACTTCCTTTTACAAGTCACCATTAAGGAATGCATTTTTAACATCCATTTGAAGAAGAGACCAGTGGTTGACTGCCACAATTGCTATCAGACTGCGAATAGAAGTTAACCAACCTATAGGAGCAAAAGTTTCTTCATAATCTAGGCCATATTCTTGGGTTTAGCCTTTAGCTACTAAGCGAGCGTTGTAACATTCAATGGATCCATCTGAGTAGGTCTTGATTTTGTATTTACATCCAATAGGAGTCTTTCTAGGAGGTAGATTAACTAAGTCCTAGGTATAAGTTTTCTGTAGGGTATGGAGCTCTTCAGTCATAGCTTGCTGCTATAAGGGGTTAGTACTTGCCTCCTAATAAGATCGAGGCTCATACAAGGAAATAACAGTTGAAAAATAGTGAAAGTCAAGAAGATGATGCGGAATTTCTCTTACCCGGGTAGAGCGATGAATGGTTGTGGAAAGATTAGGAACAAAATCAACAACCAGAACAAACTTCATAGGATTAAATGCATCGATGGGAAGATTATTGAGTGTTTATACTGTATCATTACTAGGAAACAACTCAATAGATGTATCGGTGAAGAATGGAGATGATTTAGTAAAAGATTGCTGAAATTTGTACAAGGACAAGAATAATGTGTCTTCCCAAAATGTGACATGTCTAGAGATACGCAACTGATTAATTATAGGATCCCAACAACGATAATCTTTATGCTCTACCCTATAATTGAGAAAGCAACATAATCGAGCATGTGGTTCTAATTTGGTGTTTGTGAGGTTGTAAAAGCATAAAGGCAACATAACCAAAAGGTTTAAGAACAGAATAATCAGGTAACTTGCCAAATAAATGTTCAAAAGGAGACAAAATTTGAAGAGTTTGGATGGGAATGTGATTGATAGTGTATATAGCAGTTAAAGTCGCTTCCCCCCAAAACTTCTCAGAACAATACGCATAAAGAAATAGTGCACAAATATAATCTAAAATGTGGTGTTTGCATTGAACCCTTCCATTTTATTAATATGTATAGGGATAAGAAAGCTGACTCATAATACCTTACTGACCAAGGAATTAGAGAAGGCCAGAGTCTTTGTATTCCATTATATTATCTATTTGTAGTATTTTAATATTTTGGGAAAATTGTGATTTGATCATTTTTGAAAATTTAATATAAACTTGTGGTAACTCAGATCTGTGTTTCAAAAAATAAATCCAAGTGAAACCAGAATGATCATTAATGAATAGAACAAAATATTGATAACCATTTACAGAATAAGTAGGAGAGGGTTCCCAAATATCATAATGAACAAGACTAAAAGGAGTTCCAGAAATGGAATCATTATTATTAAAGGATTAAGCTAGTTGTTTTGCAAATTGACAGTTCAAACAATTAAAAGGATCAAATTTTATAGATCCTAATAATCCACAAGGGATTAGAGGATGGAATTTACTAGTGGAGGCATAACCTAGACAAAGATGCCATTGATACACCAGAGAGATAGTTGTCATAACAGCGGATACTTATTTTTGAGGTAGGTGTAGAGAAGTAAGCTCAAATAATTTTCCCACTTTGCATCCCATCCTAAGAGTTTAACCTGTTTGCAGATCCTATACTTGATAGCCAAAGCAAGAAAAAGTAATGGTGAGACCTTATTCACACAGTTGGCTAATAAAGATAAGATTAAAAGCTAAGTTGGGAACAATATATGCATCAGGGAGATTGATGTGTGACCTGGATGTGTTTCCAATATGAGTAATGATCATTTTTGTTCCATTAGCTGTGTGAATTGGGGGAAGGGAAGAGACAGGTGTTTTAGCAGATAAAAATAGGGGAATTAGATTTCATATGATTAGAACAAGTAGAGTCAAAGAGCCAAGATGAGCTACCTGATGTGACAGATAAGGCAGTAAGAGAGGAAGTACTGGGAGAGATAACATATTTTAGTAGGGCTTCAAGGTCACTCATGGTGATGGTAGAAGAACCCTCATTGATAGTAGCAGCTGCTGCAGTAGAGGATGATCCAGTCTCAAGTACTTGGATCTGAAAGATCCTCCTTTAGGTCTTGGAGGTCTAGTGGGACAATTGTCAAGTATATGCCCAATTTTGTGACAATATCTACATTTAACTGTCAGACAATTAGAGAAATTATGGCCAGTTTGATGACAATTCTTATAGAATTTGGACCCTAATTTTAGATGAGTAGTGAACAAAGCGATATCCATTTGTGAGGACTTATCTAAGCCAAGGCAAGTCTTTTCAAAAATTAGCTACTAATTAGTAGTATCTAAGGTAGGAAGGGGAGTACAGTGCAATAATGAAGCTCTAACAGCTTTATATTTAGGGCAAAGAGCTATAAGAACTTGAATCAATTGCATATGGTCTTGGCTAATCTTGGCTTGTGACAGTTGATTCTAAATAGGTTACACTTGAGCAAGAAACTCATTCACAGACTGGCCAGCTTCTTGCTTAAGGTTATGAAGAGTAGTCCATAATTGATAATAATGAGCAAGTCTAGTGGTTTTGTACTTGTTTTCCAAGAAGTCCCATATCTCTTTTGCCAATTCGAAGTTAGCAAATTGAATATGAATAAAGATAAAGGAGGTTTTGTGAAACCAAGTGATAATCTAATGATTTTCTATCCCAATTGTTAAGGCGTTCTCCATATTTTTGTTTTATCTCATCCTTCTCATGCACTGGTGATGTGAGCTCAAGAGAGTCGAAAGACAAGTCAACTATAGGATGATCCATTGACCATGCCGAAAGGACTGATTTCTTGTGCTAATGCTAAGAGGCTTAGAGAAGCTTTTGGTGGGCTTATATGTACCATGGTTGATGAAGAAAAGACCTTTGGAGATCAAGTTACAAACAATAACATCAAGGCAGTAATGCTATTCACGTGTTCTGACTTGGGCCAAAATTCTGACATTGATTCAGGCCGAATAAGTCTAACTGGTCAACATAAAAGTTGTATATTTTTATCTTAGCTTTCGAATGGTATAAGATTCACCTTAATCGAAGGTTTGTATCCCAAGATATGTTTAATTTACTAAAGGATGTTCTGTTAGAAAATTGTTACGAATTCCTAACTGACTTTTCATTTTACCTAGTTACGCTTTTTGTTTTTAGGCCCACTTTTTAAGACTTAAAAGGGTGGTTTTCTGCACTTCCTATTTAGACTACATTGAGAATAGTTTTAGGTCACTTTGTGAGGGATTCAATCCTGAAATTCTCTACAAACTAATTTTACGAACTTATCAAGTGATTAGTCGGATTGCTTATTGCGTTCTTTTGACATCTTTGTCTGTTTTGGTTTCTAATTGCATTGTTAATCTTGGTTCAAGGTGTTGAAGGATCTTTTGACAACTTTTAAATTCTTTGGTTGGGGTTTTGATCCGATTGATCAAGGGGTTCCTAATCGAGTCGATTTTAGGGGTTCCGCGTCATTTAGTATTAGAGCTTTGGCTTGGTTTCAGGTTCCTATCCATTGCTCTTATCGTCTTCATTTTTTTTGTTTCTTTGTTGTTTCAATTTTCTATTTACTTTTATCCTTGTTTCCTTTCTACTGTTTATTTCGCTCCTTGTTTTATCGTTATCATTCCACAGCCGTTTGTTAACATCGTCTTCCTTGTTCTTGTCTTGTAATTTTATTTCAATTCATACTTCGTGTTATGTTTGCAGTTAGTTTTTGTAAAGATTGTTCTTGTGACAAAAATTAGAAAAAAATCTGAAATATCTGAAAATTCCATAAAAGAAAAAAGTTCTAAAAAAAGTTCTTTGTTGACTCATTGATCGTAATTTGTTGAGATTGTGGATAGTTCATTTTGAAGTGTTGTTGCAATTGTAAGTTGTTAACGAAAGAAGTTTTATGGAATTTGTGAAGTTTGGTGATTGATAGAAAAAATTGTGTGGATTGCTAGAAGTTATATTGCATTATTGCTTGAATTGAAATTGAAATTCTCGAAACTTGAACAACGAAACTTTAAAAAGCTAATTCCTAGTACAAAATTTTCTCCTTCGATCCTTTGAATTTCTTTGGTTATTGACCTGTACATATTACTTTTCATTGCTCTCTTATTGTTTCCTTTTTATTTCTTCAATTTTTCTTTTTTAAGAGTGTCACTTTCAATTTGATTGTCCTTGATTTGTTTGGAATTTTGGTTGGCAAAGAATTTCGGAAAAGAATTAAGAGTGGTAAAAGGAAATAGTGATTTACATTAAAAAAAGCCAAAAAAAAGAGCAAAATACGAGTGAATCATCATCTATTCAAGTGAAACACGTATGGGTGTGAGTGAGGTTTCTTTTAAATAATATTATTACACTTGTTTTTCTTGTTACTTTGTATGTCTAAGGTAGGTGACGAAAGGGATTCAGAACACCTAGCCACAACTTTAAAGGCTTTACAAGAACAAATGACCCAAATGAATCTTGCATTTGAAAGCTATGGAGAGAGGTTAAAACACTTAGAGGCTCCGAAACGAGGTCGGCCAACGTCACCACTGACCAACCAACCTGAATTTGAGGATGCTGAAATTGAAACAAACATGGAAGAGTGGGATAGATATCAAACTAGGGAGTATGCGATAAGAGGTTGAAGAAGAGGTGGCAAGCCTAGAAGAGAACCGAGAGCTAGGGAAGAAGTTGATAGAAACCTGAGTAGTATAAAAATGAAGATTCCTTCTTTTGAAGGTCCCATTCAGAACAATATTTGGAGTGTGAAAGAAAGGTGGAGCTTATGTTTGACTGTCATCACTATTCAAAAGAAAATAAGGTCAAATTAGTAGTTGTAGAATTTACAAACTATGCCATAGTTTGGTGGTATCAGTTTTAAATTAACAGAAGAAGAAATGGGGAGAGACCTATCCAAACTTGGGATGAAATGAAGGCTTTCATGAGAGCAAGATTTGTTCCTAGTCATTATTACAGGGAACTGCATCAAAGACTCCAAAACTTAAAACAGGGGTCTAAGAGTGTTGAAGAGTACTATAAAGAAATGGAAATGGCTATGATTAGGGTAGATCTTATAGAAGAATGAGAGGCTACTATGGCTAGATTCTTGTGTGGGCTGAATAGAGAAATTGCTGACACAGTTAAGCTACAACATCATGTGGAGATTGAAGATATGATTAGTTTTGCCATGAAAGCGGAGAAACAACTTAGTTACAAAAAATTAGCTAGACAGTCTCAATTCAGTAATAGTGGTGGATCGTCTTGGAAATCAGGCTATAAGAGAAGTAGTGAAGAGAGGAATTTGTCAAAATTCAAAGATGATAGGTTTACGCCAAAATCTAAGGAAGACAAGTACACTCTTAAAGAAAATAGCAGAATTTTTTAGAAGAACAAATAAACCACTCCCGTGGCTAGAAGCAATAAAACTAAGTGTTTCAGACGTCAAGGGTATGGTCACATAGCTTCTCAATGTCCTAAAAAGAGAGTTATGATCATAAAAAGATGATGGGGTTGTTGAAATAGATGGAGAGGAAATAGATTTAGAAATGCCACCATTGGAAGATGCAAGTGATGTAGAATATCCAGAGTATGGATACTTACTAGTTACAAGGAGAGCTTTAAATTTGCAGGCTAAGTATGATGCTCTAGAAGAACAGTGGGAAAAATAATTTTCATACTAGATGCAATGTAGGTGAGAAGGTGTACAGTCTAGTTATTAATAGAGGTAGCTATACTAATGCTGCGAGAACTTATTTGGTGGAAAAGCTTGGATTGTCGTTATTGAAACACCCGAAGCTGTACATGCTATAGTGGCTAAATGATTGTGGCGAGGACAAAGCGACTAAGCAGGTGGTTGTGCCATTTACTGTTAGCAAGTATTCTAATGAGGTTTTATGTGATGTGATTTCGATACAAGTAGGCCACATACTTTTGGGTCGACCTTGGGAGTATGACAGTAAGATCTCACGTAATGATTATCTGAATACTTATTCTTTTTCTAAAAATGGAAGACTCGTCACCCTCAAGCCATTGTCTCCTAAAGAGGTATACAAAGATCAGTTAAAGCTTCGACAACGAGAGGAGTCAGAAAAAACAAAGAGAGTTGAGCTAAACAAACATAATGGGGAAAAGGGAAAAATGAGTGAGAGTGAGAGGGGAAAGGGAAGCACTGAGTGCAAGAGAGATAAGAAAGTAAGCTTATGTATGAGAGGGAGAGATTTTAGACATGCTTATCATAAAAAAAGTCACTTGTAATGTTGATGTATAAGGAAACTTGTTTTAGTACTACTAACCTTGATGATTCTTTGCCCTCTATTGCTAAATCTCTTTTGTAGGAATATAGTGATATTTTTCCAGAGGAACTTCTAAAAGGTTTGCCACCCATCAGAGGGATTAAGCATCAAATTGACTTGGTGCCTGGAGTTTCATTGCCTAATAGGCCAACATATCGCAGTAAACCTGAAGAGACTAAGGAATTACAAAGACAAATGGAAGAGCTTATAGCTAAAGGCCATGTTAGGGAAAGTATGAGTCCATTTGTTGTTTCTGTGATACTAGTGCTAAAGAAAGATGGAAGTTGGAGGATGTGCATGGATTGCAAAGCAATTAACAAAATTACGGTAAATTATCGACATCCCATTCCTAGGTTAGATGACATGTTAGATCAATTAAATGGTGCTATGATTTTTACTAAAATTGATTTGAGTAGGGGTTACAACCAAATTGATATGTCCCAAGGTGATGAATGGAAAACTGCATTTAAAACTCAACATGGACTGTATAAGTGGATGGTAATGCCATTTAGTTTGACAAATACACCTAGCACTTTTATAAGATTGATGAACCATGTACTTCGTGCATTCATTAATAAGTTTGTTGTTGTGTACTTTAATGTCATCTTGATATACAATAGGAGCTTAGAAGAACACATACATCATTGGAAATGTGTACTTGATGTCTTGCGTAAACAAAAGTTGTATGCAAATGTTAAAAAGTGCAGTTTTTGGATGGATAAGGTTAATTTTCTTGGTTTTATTATTAGTGCTAAGGGCATTGAGGTTGATGAGAATAAAGTGAAAACCATTGAAGAGTGGCCAACACCTAAATATGTTTCAAAAGTACGAAGCTTTCATGGTTTAGCCAGTTTTTGTAGGCGGTTTGTTCCACACTTTAACACTGTAGCTGCACCACTTACAAAGGTCATTAAGAAAAAATGTTGCATTTATGTGGGGTCCTAAATAGGAAAAGGCATTCATGCTACTGAAAGAGAAATTGTGTTCCACTTCTTTGCTTGCTCTGCCTGATTTTGATAAAAATTTTAAAATTGAATGTGACTCTTCTGGAGTAGGCATAGTTGCTGTGTTAATGCAGGAGAAATGTCCTTTGGCATATTTTAGTGAAAAGTTTAATAGAGCGAATCAAAACTATTCCATTTATGATAAAGAATTGTATGCTTTAGTGAGAGCACTCGAAACATGGCAACATTACTTATGGCCGAAGGAGTTTGTCATCCATACTAACCATGAGTCCTTGAAGCATCTCAAAGGACAAGGAAAGCTGAATAGGAGGCATGCAAGATGGGTTAAGTTTATTAAGACATTTCTATATGTCATTCAATATAAGCATGGTAAAGAAAATGTGGTAGTTGATGCACTATCTCGCAAGTATGCTTTAATCTCTGCTCTGAGTAGTAAGTTTTTAGGATTTGAGTATATCAAGGATTTGTATGCTGCTAATACTGATTTTGGATATGTTTATGATGCTTGTGAAACTGTTGCATTCAATAAGTTTTATTGCCATGATGGATTTTTTTAAAGGAAAAAAGACTCTATGTGCCAAATTGTTCTTTGCATGAATTATTCAATAGAGAGTCTCATAGTGGAGGTTTAATGATCCATTTCATTGTATAGAAAACATTGGACATTTTGCATGAGCATTTCTTTTGGCCGTATATGTGTAGGGATGTAGAACGTGTTTGTACAAATTGTGTTTAGTGTAAACAAGCTAAGTCTAAAGTTATGCCTTATGGATTATACACACTATTGCTTATACCTAGTGCACCTTGGGAATATATTTCTATGGACTTCATTTTAGGTTTACCTAAGTCTACACATGATAAAGATTCAATTTTTGTGGTTATTGATAGGTTTTCTAAGATGTCTCTTTTTATTGCTTGTCATAAAACCAATGATGCATCTCATCTTGCAAATTTGTTCTTTAAGGAAGTTGCTCGACTGCATGGAATTCCAAAGACCATAATTAGTGATAGAGATGTCAAATTTTTTAGTTCTTTTAGGAAAGTGTTGTGGGGAAAATTTAGGAACTAAATTGTTGTTCTCGACTACTTGCCATCCACAAACGGATGGACAATCAAAGGTTGTCAATCGTACTCTTAGTACTTTATTGTGTGCTATGATTAGTAAAAATTTGCGCACTTAGGAAAAATGCTTGCCCCTTGTTGAATTTGTGTACAATAGAAATGTTCATTCTTCTACAGGTTTTTCACCATTTTGAAACTGTGTATGGTTTTAACCCACTAACTGTTATAGATTTACTTCCTTTGCCTGTTAGTGAATTATCTAATGCAGATGGTGAAAAGAAAGCAAATTTGGTAAGGAAGATCCATTAATAGACCCGTCGGTGCATTGAGAAAAAGAATAAGCAATATGCATCTAGTGCTAATAAGGGAAGCAAGTTTATTTCAATTGAACCCAGAGATTGGGTGCGGGTGCAGATGCGCAAGAAAAGATTTCCTGACAAATGAAAGACAAAGCTACATCCAAGAGGTGATGGACCATTTCAAGTTCTCAAAAAGACAAATGACAGTTCCTATAAATTGGATCTCTGAGGTGAGCATGGTGGCATTAGTGCTTCGTTTAATGTTTTTGATTTATTTCCTTTTACCTTTGTAGATTTGAGGATGAATTTTTTTCAAGAAGGGGAGGATGATGTGAGCTCAAGAGAGAGTCGAAAGACAAGTCAACTATTGGACAACCCATTGACTATTTCGGAAGGACCGATTACTCGTGCTAATGCTAAGAGGCATCGAGATGAAGAAAAGACTTTTGGAGATCAAGTTACAAATAATAACATTAAGGCAGTAAGCTATTTATGTGTTCTCACTTGGACCGAGATTCTGACATTGATTCAGGTGGAATCAGTCTAACTGATCAACATGAAATTGTAGATTTTTGTCTTAGCTTTCCAACAGTATAAGATTTATCTTAATCGAATATCCATAGCCCAAGATATGCTCAATTTACTAAAGAATGTTCTATTAGAAAATTGTTACGAATTCCTAATTGACTTTTCAATTTTCCTAGTTAGGCTTTTCATTTTTAGACCCACTTTTTGAGACTTAAAAGGGTGGTTTTGTGCACTTCCTATTTAGACTACATTGAGAATAGTTTTAGGTCACTTTGTCAGGGATTTAATCCTGAAATTCTCTACAAACGAATTTTATGAACTTATCAAGTGATTAGTCGGATTGCTTATGGCATTCTTTTGATATCTTTGTGCATTTTGGTTTCTGATTGCATTGTTAATATTGGGTCAAGGTGTTGAAGGAACTTCCGACAACTTTGAATTCTTAGGTTGGGGTTTTGATCTGATCGATCAAGGGGTTTCTAATTGAGTTAATTCTAGGGGTTCCACATCAACTGGTTTAGTAATATTACTATTCACAATGCACTAAAGTTTTTGACCAATTAAGAAACTTTTTATATCCTGAACCCATAGGTTATAGTTTGCTCTTATGAGACTGGTGCCAATAGGAGTAAAAACATCATATTTCTCCATTTTGGAACTTGCTACAACAACAAAAGATGAAGACCTGGCATAGAGAAAAAAGGGTAGAAAAAAAAAAAAGCAAAAGGGCATATCCATAAAAAACAATTAAAAATAGAATGGAATAGAATAGAGCCAAACAATGGCTAAGTAAAGAGTTGGACAGAAGATGCCACAAATAGGAGGAGTGAATGAAAATAAATTAGCTCAATAAAAGGGCTGTGTAAGAGATAAAAGTTGTCATAAAAAATGGTAGGTAGACAAAGGCTTTGATACCATATTAGAAAAGGAAAAGAATATAGAGAAATTATTGGAAAAGGAGAAATTATACAGAGAAATAATATTAATGAACCATACACTTTTCAATGACAACTTTACAAATATATATATACAGAGAAATTAAGCTAAATGTACCTATAATCTTGCCTATAATAAATGCAAAATTGTCCCTATAATCTTGCCTATAATAAATACAAACATTCCCACAATCTGTATAAATCTTTAAGATTCAAAACAATGATTTAGGTGGTCAAATCCTAAATCACATTAACAGATTGAAAGTTTGATTTTGACAAATCAAAGTTTATAACCTCTAGTAGCTTCTTCTATACTCTAAATGGGAATTTTGCATTATTATTTCTTATATTAGTTTATGTTATTTTTATGTAGTTATTCGTATATATTTTTTACTTTTGCTTTCTTCAAATAGTTCTTAATTTTTTTCTTTTCTTTTTTTCCTATGAGTTTATCTGAAATAGATTCTTTACTAATTGATAGCAAGGTTGCGTACTTTTGAACCTCCTCAAAACCTATGTCTCAGTAAAATTTTAACTGAGCTATTATTATTATTGTTTTTGTTGTTGTTGTTATATTTTTATGTTTAAATTACCTTAATTTATAAAAATTATTTTATATTAACTTAGAAGATGTTACTTGAAAAAGAAATTTCTCAAGAATTATAGAGGATTGTAAGAGAAAATCGCAAATCTTTGTTGAACAAGGTTCAGTCCATGCCCAACATTGATCAAGTGTAAAAGAAGACATGGCTTAAAACACCACTAGAGTGAATATATAGCATGGAGAAAATCTAAAGAATGATATGACCTGAGCCATAGTTATACGTCAAACCATGTGCATTTCAAAAAAGGAATCAAGAAATACACAAATTAGGGCACAGGTATGCTTAAGCCCATGTCTAATTCCAAAATTTGTGTTGCAAACCCATCTGAGACAATTCCACTTTTTGGCCTCAGTCCACCATTAACATTCGAAAAGGTTCTAGAATCAAGCAGTTTCCTTCAAAATATCAGGACTTTATTAAATAAAAACAAAAGTTTGTTTTTGTTCTGTTACAATAATACGCCATATATAATGTAATGTTATAATGAAAGAAGAGGACAAGAAGATATTCTCTCAGCATCTTTACTCTCTCTCATCTCAACCTCTATCCCTCTCTTCTATTCTATCTCCTTAATCATTTGATCTTCTCAGCCTAAAACCTCTATTGCCATCAGTCACTTAATTGTCATGAGCTACTACTAAAATATTTTGGTATTTTCATTTAGAGACCCTAAAATGACGGAGTGAGTGATCACCTGTGCCAAATCAGCTATGGAAGAGCAACTTTCTAAGCTGACGGAGCAATTTTCGAACATTCTGACTCTTTTAAGGCCCTAAAACAACTTGCCTAGAGTTAACAGTCTGCTATAAATAAACTCCGGCTTAAAAGGACCAAATTGGAAAAACAACCTCTTCTACCTCTGCCATTCTCTCACCCAATCACTTTACATGCCCTAACCTCATATCAACCCATGCCCTCATCCTTTCCACCACTCCCTCCATCATCAGACCCTGCCACATAACTCTCCATTTTACCCACAAATACCCTGAGCTAGAAATACTTCTATTTTAAGATGATAATATGCTGGGTTGTTGTTCCAAATTGAACATTTTTTTACTTATCATCGAAATCCACCAGAGAAGAAACTCACAGTTGCTACATTTTACATGTCCAGAATAACATTACAATGGTTCTATTGGATGCACTTTACTTGTCAGTTGTCCACTTGGGAAGTTTTTAAAAGGCAAATGAAACTTAGGCTTGGGCCTTCTTCTTTTATAAACCACGAGGCACAATTGTATAAGTTGAAGTAAACAACTACGGTGAATGCCTACATGTCCGATTTTGAGGCCATCTTCACTCACAGTCATAACATGAGCAGTACTAATTTGCTCAGTTGCTTCTTGTCTGGAGTAAAGGCTGATATTCAACAAGGGTTATTCCTCCTTAAACCCCAAACCTTACCAAATGCTGTGGGCATGGCAAAACTCATAGGAGATAAACTCAATGCTTCCAAACCACCCTACTCTAAACCTTCCTTCCACAAACCCATCTCTACCATTACCCCAAACACTCACTTAACAACCTCTAGCAACCATACCAACACACCAACTGCTTAAAAGATTGACTCATGCAAAAATGGTTTCCAAATGAGAAAAAGGGTTGTGTTTTAATTGTGATGAGTGATTTGTACCTAGGCATCGCTGTAAACCCCCATAATTCCTTTATCTAATTGCGAAAGTTGATGTTGAAGATAAATTAGTAGAACCTAACCTATCCCTAGTCCTTGATCCCTAACCGTCACTCACACCTGAAACGTTACTGGTCACCCCAAACCCTACAAATCTCCTTCTATGCTCTTAGGGGACAATTTGTTCCCTTTACCTTAAAGCTTTCTGGCACTGTTAATGGCAAACCAGTAATGTTTATGATTGATAGAGTTCCACTAATAACTTCATTCAATCTCTCCTCACCTCTCACTTGGGACTCACCGTGGAACCCTTCCCTCACTTCACAGTCACTATTGGCAATGGTGAATCGATTAGGTATGGCGAAGCGAGTATGCAAACCCTGTTCAAGTTGGATGGTTTCACTTTTCACGTTGATCTCTTCCTCTTACCCATCTATGGAACTGATTTGGTATTGGGAGTGCAGTGACTAGCCTAACTTGGCCAAGTCATTTTTTATTACAAGCATCTGTGTATGGAATGCTCTGTTGGAGGTCATCAGATCCAGTTAAGGGGATTACAACAATCTAATTTCTCCTATATAATGACAACCCTCTTTGTCCCTCCATTTAGACCGAATCTATAACCTACTTTTACAACTTAACAATTGACCCACCCACTAAACCCTCCGTCTCTAATGTTGGCAGTATAGCTCCTTCGTCCTTTGTCCTTCTTCCTTCGTCCTTCATCCTTTATCTTTTGTCTAAGCTCTGCAGACTCTTATAACCACCTTCCAATTCTTATTTGCCAACCCTAAAGGGTTGTACCCACCTAGACCATTTGACCATAAAATCCCTCTTTTACCTAATACTTTCCCTATAAATGTACCCCTATAGATATCCTCTCTTCCAAAAAATGGAGATTGAGAGACTTATGGGAGACATGCTTGATGATGGAATCATTCAATGTAGTACTAGTCCCTTTTCCTCTCCGATCCTTTTTGTGCAAAAAAAAGATGGGTCATGATGATTTTGCGTGGATTACCACATGATAGAGATACTGATAGACTTTTATTTGATGCATTAATGTAGATGAATTGTGCAATATTTTGGGATAGATATTATGCTAAATTGTTTTTTTATATTATATTTAAGTGTTAGGAGCTTTTCAGAATAATAGAGCAAAAAGATAGCAAAATTGGAATGCACAAAATGCCATACACAAACAACAAATTGGAGACTATGCATTAAGTGAAAACACAACGTTCAAAAGGGCAGTGTTGGTTTTGAAATAAAGAAAACACAGCACAGCTAACCAAGAAAAAAGGAGAGGGTTTGATGTTGGTTTGAAAAGAAAGAAAATGCAATACAACCCAGCATTTTGAGGAATTAAAAAGAGGGCAGCCACCCAAAGAGGAGAAGAGAGCATTTTGCAAAGAAAAAAAGGAACAATACAGCCTCTATTGAAAAGTGACACAGCCTCCACTCACAAAACAACCTCTAAACACAAAAAGATGCAACCTCCTCCAAAATAAAAGACGCTGCCTCCACTCCACTGGAAGAATGCACGTAGCCTCTAGTCCACCGACAGACGAGACAACACTCACTGAAGAAGAACGCAGCCTCCATTCACTGAAGAACAAAGTAGCCACCCCAAAGGATAGGGGAGAGTACATTGTTTGGATGGGAACCTACACCAAGCTTTAAAGATTCCACCTCCAAATCACAACTTTACTACAGAAATTATGCAGTAATTTAGAGTTGTGTTCTTTATTTATATTTGATTCCTTCATGAGTTTGTCTAGGGTTTATGTTTTTGGATTGCTTGTCATGATGATTTGTGGCTAGAACCTTAATTTCTCTTAGGGATTTGATGTTTTATTGATGCTTTAACATTGAACATGATGGAATCCATGACTGAATATTCATATACTTGTCGATTTTCCTTGGGTTTATTTGTTCTTCCTTTAGATCATTGGAAATTTACATGGTATAAATTCACTTTTGGAAAATGGAAGTTTTGGTAGAAGATTGAAGGAATTTCAGCTAGAATTTTCTTGTGAGTTGGGAGACCTAAGAAACTTAGTAGGTGAAAATAGAAGGTCTGGGTTTGGAAAAAGAAACTCTAGGAAGAACTTAAGTAAGGGATTATTAAGTGATGTCTAGTGTGGATAGATTAATTCACCTTTCGGAGAAAGGGATTAATTACTCTTAAAATTCACATACAAGGTTAGGATTTTTCATTTATGGCGGATAGCTAAATCATTATTAAGGTTAGCAAAAATATCATTCCCTAAGAGAAAGTCATTCTTCATTAAAGTTAATGCTTTTAATTAATCAATTGCTACACTCTTTTCTTAATTAATTATTGCATAGATATGTCATATTCATAGTTATTTGGGTTGCATTAAATTGGGTAATAGCTTAGAAATTCATTTGAGTTTTTAATAATTCTTTACATTGTTTTTAATTTTCCAAAATTTCATCAAACCCAATTCCAAACACCATTAGCTAGTGTAGATTTGAACTTTCTCATAATCCATGTGGACGTGGCTCGTTCTTACTGATTTATTACTCACTTCAAAAATCGTTCACTTGCGGTTCATGAACACCACGCACTCAATGCGGTAATAGTAAAGGATCAATTTCCCATTCCCATTGTTGATGAATTGTTGGACGAGATTCATGGTGCTTATGTGTTCTCTAAGATGGATCTCTGCTTCGATTATCACTAGGTTCGCATATACACACTAGATGTGGAGAAGACGATATTTCATACCCATGAAGGGCATTACGAGTTTCTTATCATGCGTTTCGGCCTATCCAATGCCCCATCAACATTTCAGGCTTTGGTGAATACGGTCTTCAAGCCATTCTTGCTTAAATTTGTGTTGATTTTCTTTGATGACATCTTAATATATAACTCTTCTTGGATACTCACCTTTAACATTTGGAATCAGTTTTTATGACCTTGCAGACTCATTCCCTATTTGTTAAATTGTCCAAATATGACTTTAGGTGTGCTGAAATCAGTTACCTTGCGTATAACGTTTCTGCTAAAGGACTTAGCGTCGAGATGGACAAGATATTTGCCATACAACAATGGCCTTTTCCTAATTCTTTGAAAAGCTTGCTCGGTTTTCTCGATTTATTTGGCTAATATAGAAAATTTGTAGCCAATTATACTTCCATTGTCGCCCTTTTAGCCCAAATTCTTCGCAAAAATGCATTTGTCTGGACCTTGGAAGCTTGAGTTGCTTTCAAGGCCCTTAAGTCAACATTAGCACACAGTCCGGTACTAGCTTTACTAGATTTTAGAGAACCCTTTACGATGCAAACTGACACTTTTGGTTTTGGCATTGGTGCGATCCTTCAATAATGGGGCCACCCAATCTCCTATTTGAATAAACAATTACCACTTCAACTTCGACCAACCTCTAACTATGCCCACAAGATGTATGCTATCATAGAGGCAGTCAAGAAGTGGCGTAATTATCTACTTGCCCACCGTTTCACCATTCAAACAGATAACTAAATTTTGAGATCTCTGATCAATAAAATGGTGCAAACCTCCAAGCAACACAAGTGGCTTATTAAACTTCTCGGTTATGAATTTCAGATAATCTTTTGACTAAGTTTGAACAATCAGCCTGCTAATGTGCTTTTTGGGTTACCTTCCTTTACTTTTCAGGCCTTACAAATTATCTTTAAGCTAGTACTTGCCTCGTGGGAAACTCTGTGGTAGTTCACTCAGACACATTCCCCTTCTACTACACTATATCAGTTTATTAAGACTTCACCTGCCAACTATCCCGACCATTCTGTGAAAGATGGGTTAATTTTTTACAAGAATTGGGTCTCATTCCTCTCGAATTGGCTCTCCAACCTATAATTCTAATCGAGTTTCATAACTCACTAATGGGGGGTCATACTAGGATTTAACAAACCTCTGCTCACATTTCTTCTATTTTTATTGACCCAAGTTGTGTCATTCAATCAAGGATTTTGTATCCAAATGTGCTATTTGCTAAGAAGTCAAGCCTTTCAATCAGGCCCCTCAAGGTTTACTGCAATCTCTACCTATCCCGCGTAAAATTTGGGATTCAATTTCAATGGATTTTATCACCCATTTGCCATTAACATAAGGGAAGTCTGTCATCCTAGTAGTAGTTGACTGACTCATTAAGCACACACAATTTTCAGTCCTAGATCCTAAATTTACAACTCCAATTGTTGTCGATGTGTTTATGAAGAGTCCGGCTTCATAGACTACCTTTCACTATTGTTTTGGACCGTGATCCTATATTTATGAGCTCTTTTTGGCAAGAGTTATTCCGTCTACAAGGCACCATCCTTGCGACTAGTAGTGCATATCATTCGTAAATAGATGGCCAAACAGAGGTCCTCAATTGTTGTCTAAAAGATTACTTGTGGTGCTTCGTGGCTAACCGTCATTGGTAGTGGCTATCTTTCTTTCCATGGGTTGAATGGCACTATAATTCCTCCTGACATTTAGTTATTAAAATGACCCATATGAGGTAGTTTGTGGTAAAGCACCTCCATCTCTTTTAGATTATGTGGCAGGCACATCTTTTATGGCTTCAGTTGATGAACTGCTGCTATCCTGCATATTTGTCTTGACTACTCTTCAGGAAAACTTATCATGAGCTTAGATTATAATGTGTAATTAGGCTAACTTCGGTCTTCGAGATGCAATTTTCCAAGTTGGAGATTACACCTTTGTTAAGTTATAACCATATCGTTAATCCAATTTGGCTCACCGCCAATCTAAGAAACTGGCTAGGCGCTTCTATGGCCTATTCCAAATTCTAGCTTGCATAAGACCAATGGCTTATCATCTTGCTCTACCTGAAATCGCCTAATTCCATAATGTGTTCCGCATCTTCAATCTCAAGCTATAGAAAGTAGATCCCTCTATTCAATGATCTCCATTTCCTTTTGTTTTTGTGAATGACAAACCAACAGTAGTTCCTGTTAAGGTTTTAGCTTATCGTCAAATTCTCCAATAAGGCCAGCCAGTTCGATAGGTTTAATCCAATGGTAATCTCAGTTTGATTCTGATGCTACCTGGGAACTAGTTGATAAGATCCAGCGTGATTTTCCTCATTTTTCCCTTGAGGACAAGGTTTCTTTTGATGAGGGGGTTAATGTTGCAAATCCATCTAAGATAATTCCACCTTTTGGGCCTCAGTCCACCACTGACATTTGGAAAGGTTCTAGAATCAAACGTTTTCCTTCAAAATATCAAGACTTTATTAGATAAAAACAAAAGTTTGTTTTTATTCTATTATAACAATACTCCATATATAATGTAACGTCATAATGAAAGAAGAGGACAAGAATATATTTTCTCAACATCTTTACTCTCTCTCATCTATTCCTCTATCCCTCTCTTCTATTATATCTCCTTAATCACCTGCTCTTCTCAACCTAAAACCTTTATCCCCACCAGTCCCTTAATTGTCAGAGCTACTGCTAAAATTTTGTCAAAAAGATTCACAATCTCAAGTACTGTCATGCCTGAACCATTGTCCCTATAAGAAATAATGATATGTAATTTAGAATCCAATCATGTCTTAGACCATGTTTGAGATGAATAAAATATAATTATATAGTGAAAAATCTAATTTAAGTAGCCTTTTTGATATACTAAACATAGGTTTAGTCATCAATGGAGAGAGAAGAAGCTTAGAGAGACATCAAATAGTCATCTTTAAGCAGAAAAGAGATTTGAAATTATATTTTGAAGCAAAGAACATCAAAAGATTTAGATCTATATAAGGAAAACACTTAAATGAATTATTCAACTCTTTTTTTGTTTAGTAATTTGAAAATGATGCCTAGATAAATTTTATCTATGTCTAGATATGAGAAACCCTAGTTACTGTTTTGTATGGATTGATTTTATTTATTCTATGAAGGATTTTTCTACTTATGAAATATATTTAATTTTTATTAGTGTTGATTTAATTAATGCTAAATATTAGATTTGATCTCAATTTAAATTTAAAGATTTTAGAGAACTTGCATATAAGTGGACCATAAATACTGAGAATTAAATGGGGCACTAGAAAAAACCTTACATAATTTTTTTAATATTAAGGTAAAATCTTTTATGAAATTTTATAGATATTAAGGTAGCTTTAAAAGTATTAATTAGAACAAAAATATCAATTAATTCTTTAAGGATAAGTGGTTATACATCGATAGTTGACAAATCATTACAATAGGAAGTTTTGGGGGTCCGAGTGATAAAATCTCTAGATAATTGAATCATAATTACAAAACAATGTTAAGGGAAATCCTTATCTAGATATATTCTCATATTTGATTTCTTATCGTTATTTACTTGTTTATGTTATTACTAGTGGTAGATGATTTTTGCGTTGGTTTAGGTTTAAGATTAGATAAATTATTTAAGATCAATTCTCATAATTTAATATATGATAATAGGAAGGTTAGACATATTTTTTATTTTATTTCTCATGACATCAACCTCTACTTATCGCTACGCTAGTATAAAATGATAAACTAACTTCTTTGTAGTTTTATATTAGAACAATAGAGACTTATTTTTGGTGTTGTTGCTAGAAAATTTCCTAATGATATTAGGTAAATTCAATCATTACTATTCTATTCATTTTCATTTCCTTTTCTTTTGTTTGTCTTATTGTATTTAAATTTAAATTTCTAATTTTTGTGCATCTTCCATTTTGATTGTACTCGTGTGACACTTAGTGCATGATAAAAGGCAAACCTTATGAACTTATGAAAGAAGACTAGAAATAGAAAAGACGCTTCTTCAAACACTTAAAGATCACAAAAGGCCTGAAGAACCAATTCTATTTTTGGTGCACGTTCCATTTTCATTACAAGCGTGTGAACTTAGTGCATAAAAAGAAGCAATCCTTATGAACTCATTAAGGAAGACATAGATATAAAGTATACATTTCTTCAAACACCTAGAGATCATAAAAGGTCCTCAACCTAAGTAAATTAGGAAATTGACAGCATAGAGGGACACAACTAAAATTAGAGGGCATTGTATGATTATGTAAATGCCTAAAACCATTGGATCTCAAACAAGCATTATGCAATCGTAAATGTTAACAATTTTGAAATTTGACTTCATCACTATCGTACTACAAGAGCAATTTAAGGGAGGTGTTTTAGGGGATCCTAATGTAGATACAAATAGCTTCTTGGCTATTTATTAGACCATTAAGATGAGTGGAGTGACTGAGGATGCAATTAGAATGAAGCTTTTTCCCTTTTCTTTGAGAGACAAAGCCAAAGCATGGCTGAATTTGAAGGCTTCGAATTCCTTCACCATTTGGAACATATTATCACAAGCATTCATAAGTATTTTTCCTTAGAAAAATAACCAAACTTAGGAATGAAATTACAAGTTTCACTAGAAAGTTTGCTTACATTCAAATGGGATGGCCCTTTCACTAAGATGAAAGCTTGTTCATTTAATGTCGTGGATGTCAAGAGTAAAATGACTAAAACTGCTAGATCCCGTTTCCGAGACCCAACCTCATAACCACAATTCATTAGACATAACCCTTCCACTCGGACCGGAAGGC
>JANSVA010414650.1:0-22161 GCA_025504915.1 Erythroxylum reticulatum | reverse complement strand
GATCTGGACCATCCATTTAAGTGGGGTCCATTTAAATGGATGGTCCAGATCCTTTGGCACAGGGTAGGGCCAGAACACCTGGGCCAGAGGATCTGAAGGGTGCCCAAAGTACCCACCCTAAAATAACAAACCAGTACTCAACAACTCCAGCTTTCACACTTATCAAGATACAAGTGGTCACTCTCACTTTGCACCCTAGAATTTTAACTTTTCCTCAATCACTTTCTCGATGTGAAAGTATAGCGAAGTCCAAAAAGTGACAAGAACAACAACAAGAACAATAAATGACCCATTCTCATGACAAGAACAGTGACAATAAATGACCCAATCTCAAAGTTTAATAAATCCAAAACTGAAAGGCAACACAACAACAGATGAATGCCATGTGAAATGAGGATCAATCCAGAAGAAAGCTAGAAGTTGTTTGACACACTAAAGTAAAACAATACCTTTTGGATATGTTCTGTGGTGATGTTGGTGGGCAGAAGAGAAGGCATTATAGGAATCATCGGTTGTGGCTGTTTTCGTATCTCAGAATGAATTTTAAAAAGCCTTCCTATTTCCTCAAATTCCTCATTAACCAAATGAAGCAACAAAAAGGAGAAGAGCTGGACAAAAATCAAAAGCAAAAACTCACCTAAATCACTCTTGGTATTGATGAAGAAGTCATGTGGGCAAAAATGAGCCATATAATACGCACAAACTTCCTTCGAGTCCCATGTTATTTCCTTACACCCTTTCCTTTCTTTGGCCGTCAAATTATGATCTAAACAATGCACCATTCTCACACAAGTCATCAAGACCCAGATATAAAAACGAAAACCCAAAACAAAAATCAATGACCAACCATGTCATTAATCAATAAACACTCCAAAAATAATGGATAAAATATCTATATAACAAAAAAAGAAGTTTACACTCAATACCTGCACCCATGAGTTCGTCTAGCATAGCTCGCTGGAGATCCATGGCTATAATGAATAGTTTTGATATTTGCTTAATAAACTAGTATAGTTGACTTTTAATAGAAAGGGATTTGGGGTTTTGCAAATTTTAGGGGATTAGGGTTTGATATAGCGAGGATTTTAGGAACTAGTGTTGGGGAAGACGAAACAGTTGAGAGTTTGGGCTAGCTTTGATTTGTTTACTTATGTGTGTAGAAATTAGTTGAGGATTTTAAGAACCAGCACTGCGTTTCGCTTGCTACAGAGAGAAGAAGGCAGAGAGACAGGAAACAGAAACGAAACGCCAAATGTTTTACTTAAACAAAAGGCAAACTTTTTTGCAATGTTTTATTCAATAAAATGTCCCAACTCAATTTTTGTGACATTTTATTAAAAAAATGTCGTAAAAATATTACAAATTTATGATGTTTTTATAAAATGTTGTGAAAATTTTAAATTTTATGTGACATTTTTTAAACATCACAAAAAGTCTTCACAATCTGCGACGTTTTATTAATAAAACATAGTGAATTGTATTATTTTCTTATAGTAGGTTCAACATTGCAACAGTCACATGTTCGGTCTATCTCTAAAAATAGTAGGTTATCCTTTGTTGGTAGCCTATTTTGAAGACTAAGCTATGCAATGAAGGAGAATTTTGGTAGTATGTATTGCTTCCATATAAATGTCATCCATAGTTGCCTTATATGATTGACTCTCAATAATTCATAAATTTTCTATATTAATGGGGTTCCATTTATACACAACTTTAGCATGCCATATGTTACTTCCCTTCGGCCACCCAACTTATCCACCAATTTATTCTAAATGATTGCCAATTTTTTCAACAGGGGTGAGTCATGGTTCTGAAGTTTCCAATCCCATATTGATATGTCCTTCAAATATACTTCATGAATCCATCTTATCCATAAGAAATCTGCTTTGACATGAATATTCCCGAGCACTTTAGACAACAGTGCAAAATTCTATAGTTTACAATTTTTAGTCACTGTCCACCCTCCTCTTTTGGTACACAAATATTATCCCATACTACTCTAAAGTGTTTACCACCCCATAAGAACAACCTACATAAGGAGGTTATCCTCTCCAGGATAGTTTTTGGAATAGGAAATGTTGGGAGCCAAAAGGAAAGTACCCTTTGACTGACATAATTTATAAGTTCAATTTTACCCGCATATGATAGAGATCAAGTATAACAAAAAATTGGGCCACCGAGACCTTCATAGGTGACAAGAGGACCCCTAAGTATTGGACGGAAAATTCACCCATAGGGTATTCCATCATCTGCATGATATTCTCCCTTTCATGTCCACACACCCCAGCTAGGTAAATACTAGATCTTGAACCATTCACCTTTAGCCCTGCTACCTTTTTCAGTTCATTCAGCACCTCTAACATTATCCTTGTAGAAGTAGAATCACCTCAGAAAAAAGCATGAGATCATCTATAAAAGCAAAATAAGTAATACCAAGTTGTTTACACTTCGGGTGGAAGTGAAACTGAGGGTTGGCAGTTTTCATTTTTAACATTCTTGAGAGGTAATCCAAGCCAAATAGGAAAAGTGTTGGTAACGTAGGTTCTCCTTGTCTTAAACTCCTTCGACCCTCGAACATACCATGTAATGATCCATTTATTGATATCGAGAAGGAAGTGGTAGTAACATATTCCATAATCCACCAATAAATTTAGTAGGGAAACCCAACCCTTTCATCATATCTTCCAAAAATTCCCATGATACCGCGTCATAAGCTTTTGTGATGTCTATTTTTATCATACACCATGGTGAAATGCACTTTCTAGTATAACCTCAAACCAATTCCTACATTAGAAAAACATTATCAATCATATTTCTACCTGGCACAAAGGTATCTTGAGCTAGATTTACATTTTTTCCTACAATCTCCACCATATGATCATTCAGTATTTTTGTGATCACCTTATAAACAACATTCATACAAACTATTGGACTGAAATCTGTTACTCTTTTTGTTTCCTTCATCTTTGGAATAAGTGCAATGATGGTATGGTTTAATTGTTTCAGCATTTGACCAGAGGTTAAAATTTCTTCACATCCAAGATTACATCTGGTCCAATCGTATCCCAACGTTTTTTTAAAGAAGATAGAAGTATATCCATCCAGCCCCAGAGCTTTGTCATTGCCTATATCAAACATAGCCCTCTTGATCTCCTCATCCAAAATTAGGGCAACCATTAATTCCTATGTCTCCACATCCAAGATCGGTCCATTCCTTACTCCATTTGAATCTAACCTGTTCAGGGGAGTTGATGTGCTAAGAAGCTCTTGATAGAAACTTAAACAACAATTCACCACTTCTACTAGTGCTGTGGTTACAGATCCATCCTCCCTGATGATGTGAGAGATAGTATTATGCTTTCTCTCTTTCAAGTTACGGTATAGAAATATGTCGTGTTTCTGTCAACCTCTATAAGATGCTTACATTTAGCTTTTTGTTGAAATAAATGTCTCTCTGCATCTAGTAAAAACTCAATTTGCTTCCTTTTGATGTTCACCTCATGTTTCAATTCCACATATTTAGGCCTATTGAGAAAGGCTTGATATGCTAGTTGAAAATCCCCTTGTGCCTTCTTAACCTTACTAGATATGTGCCCATATGCTTCGAAATTCAGAGTTTTCAAAGGATATTTTAGTGCCTTCAACTTCATGTAAAGAACATATTGAGCTGTCCCCTCCACTGCCATCTCCCAACTATTGGCTACAATATCCTAAAACTGAGGGAGGTTAAGCCATATATTAAAAAAAGTGAATGGTTTTTTTCCTTATACTTCTAGTTGGTTGATAGTCACCATTATTGGACAGTGATCTGATTCTGCCATCATCTCTAAAAAATATGCTGAACAATTATAACCCAAAGAACCCCATGCTTGATTAAGGAGTACCTGATCCCAGTTTTTCCTATAAGTGATTTTTGTGCTAAGTAAAGAATTCCCCCTGTATGGGGCATCTTTTAGCCCAAGTTTCATTCTGAAATCTAATAGGTCTTTAAGAAAATATGTTGAGGGAGGCTGACATCCAATCCTTTCTCTTGCTGCACACATACAATTAAAGTCCCCCTTTATGATCCAAGGTATCAGGGAGTCTACATTTAGCTCTATTAGGTTCTTCCATAATTCCCTTCTTCTTGCCACACTATATAAACTATAAACAAAAGATAATATAAATGAAAATAGAGATATACTGCACTGGATTTTCACATGAATAAATTGTTCTCCCACCTCCAACTGACACTGATAAAAAGTAGAAATCCATATAATGTATATTCTTCCTCCTACAATAGATCCAAAGTTGCAACAAAAGTCCCATCCTTTAAATCTATTTTTCATCATCTTACTCAAACTATTAGTGGATAATTTGGTTTCAAGAAAACAAGCAATCTTACACTCATGTTGTCTAATAAGATTGACAACACTATGTTGTCTCAAGGCCTTGTTTAGGCCTCAGACATTCTAGTATAGTGTCCTCGTTTGTTAGTTTGGGGGGCCCTCCCCCCTCCTATCATCTTTAGAGCTTCATTGGTATTCTTACCCATATCTTCTCTATTGTTACCCACTTGCACTTGCATACTTCTCCTCTAAGTCACTGTTCTATTGAGTTGTGTCATCATTGCCTTCCTCTTGTTAACATTTATGTGAGTATGCACCTTCTACCATTCTCCATTATTTACTTTTCTGGGATCCATCTGAGTTATCTTGTGTCCCCTCATTCTAGTCAATTCCTCCTTGCACCCAGTTCCTTCAGTACTACCTTTATTGTATGATTGTTTTTCTCCCTCCTTGTTAGGATTTCCTTCTTGAGTGGCTCCTACATAAGCTTCTGGTTATTCATGCATTCCTTCCTCCATCTCCTAGTTGGGCTAATTCATATCATTACCATCCGCAACAATTTCAGTACCTCCTACATTTATTGGGCTCTTCATCTGTTTCTTTATAATCCTTTCTTTAGATTTACATTCAAAGGGGTTATGACCAATTGTTTACAATGGCAACAGTAGCTAGGGAAAGTTTCATAGTAAACCACTTGTATGTATCAAGTACCCCCAGGCATCTTCACATCAAAGCTAGTCACTGGTTATCTTGACACATCAACTTTTACTAATATTCTAGCATAGCCAATCTGTGACTTTTTGCTAGTGATTTTGTACGTGTATAGTGGTCTTCCAATATGAGATCCTAATTTCGACAGCCCCCTCTCATTCCACAACTCCAAAGGTACATTAGGAAATTGTAGCCATATGGGAACTTCCATAAAATCTTTATAGTCAAATGCAAAGCCCTAAGAAAGTCTTTTAAGAAGCGGAGTCTTCCCATACAACACAAATAGTCCCCCTGCTAGTACATTAGTGTGATCCTCTTCTATGTCAAATTGAAAAATTATATATCTTTGATCATACGATAAGATTTTACAATGAACACTCCATTTCGCAATTAGTCCTTCAAGTGCCTTTCTTCCTGGAAATCTCCCTATGAAGCATCCTACAAGATAATATTCCCATTCTTATTCAATTTGTATCACGTCTTCTTCCTCCATGATGAATTCATCATGTACCCGCAAATAATCCAGTTGCATTCCTTATTTTAGTACTCTATTGTTCCTAAATAAGCTTACATACAATGCCTTGGTTTTTCCTTCACCCTATTTGTCAAAAATTGGGTCTAACATTTTGCTGAGCACGTTTAGGGTGGGTTCTTCATTTTCTGGTTTGAAATTTTAATGTGTACATTCTCCCCATCTGTATCCTCATCAGAAGTGGTTGATTCCTCATCAATTTCAACTCCACCTTCACTCACCCCACCAGTACCCACATTTGCAATTTTTCGTAAAACTGCTCCATTGTTCGCAGCACCCAAAAAACCATCCTGCATTGTTTCTCTACACGTGTTATCCTTCTTTTCCCTAATTCGAATATCTTTTTCTTGTTTGCAAACCATAATATTATGTATACCTACCACTTGCACTAGAACTGATTATTTTCTCTCAGCTCTTCACTGTCCAGATGCCTGCCTTGCAATGTTCCTTTTGTTACACCTTCTCTATTTGCTCCTGTAGCTATATTCATATCCTTTTTAACCCCCGCATAGCTTTTCTCTCTAATGTCCTACACTTCATTGTTGACATTGTCTTGAGTTCTCATAGGTTGCTCTTGGGATCCCTCCACTTCCAAACCCATGACACAATCAACCGTAATATCCTTACCTTTGTGCGATGTCTTCTTCCTCTTACCAATGATTCAGTGAACCAAAAATCTAGGAAAGAATTTTCCCTAAAATGAATCTTAATAATTTTAGACTTTCAATAATAACAGGCAAAATCAATCCAAAATCATAGGATGAATCTAGAAATTTTGAACGTTGTCTAGCTATAAAGTATGTGATACTTAGGAGACAAATCACCTATTGTGCTACTTGCGACTTTTGGGTTAGTCTTAAAAGACGCTTCATTTAGTAATCAAGCTCTCAATAATCTTTAGTTAACAAAAGCTTCATATGTTAAAGAAAAGCTCCACATCAGTTACTGATAACCTCTCCTTTATATTTAACACTGCCGATGAGATTGTCGCTATTGGATACAAATTTCAAAGAAGGAGCTCATGCTCTTCACTCTGAATAGTTTTCCTCTAGATTATAAGTCCTTCATTATATCTATTGAACATTGAGGATCCAATCTCACTTTTATAGAGGTTCGAGTGAAATTCCTTGTTCATAAACAACTATATCTCTCTTATCACTCACTCACTCCACCTGGCAAAATGCTCACCATATCTTACATTGATGGCTACTTCTCCTATGCTCCCAGTGGATGCAACAACTCCAAAGGTCAAAAAGGAAGACCTACCTCTGGAATTAGTCATGGGAGGTTATGAATCCAGATAACCATCGTAGTCCAACTCTTTCCATCGGGCCAGTTGCTTTAAGTGAGCCCATACTTCCTTTTACCTCTCCTAGTTCTCCTTTTGGTTCTTTCACCCATCAACATCAATCCCTCAACTTTGAAAAAGCTCAAGCCCTAAATAATCATCCTTTTACTTTGCATTATTACCATAATAGAACACCTTTCTAGTATCAAATATATTAAAAATAGAGATTATTGTTACATACAATTAGTTTTGGTATTAATTTTGAAATTGTCCATTTAAACCTCCAATTGATCTTAATACTTTTCCTACAGTTTTTATTGCCTTCAATCTCCATGCCCATTTTGATGATTAACAATTTAGCTCTAGCGCTAATGTTGAATGGCTACTTGATACTAGCTATACTACTCACACATACCTAACACTCATATTGTAGAATCTGAAACTTCATCTAACATTTCAAAGTACGTGATTGTTGGTAATAGTCAAACTCTTCCTATTTCTTTTACTAGTAATTTCACACTTCCTACTGTTATTTGTTCACTTCAACTTATTAATATTTTAATTATTCTACATATTATAGTTAGTATGCTCTCTAGAGCCAATTTTGTTAAATTATCTTTTGCCTTATTGAATTTAATATTTTTGGTTACATCATGAAGGATTCGACACTAAGATATTGTTATTCGCGGGCCTATATATAGTAATCTCTATCCCAGGAAGATTCTTCTAAACTTCATAAATCATATTTCTCTCACAATCAGCTCTGCTTTGGTTAACTTGTGGCATCAATGTCTTGGTCATCCATATTTAGCTATGGTTTCTAGGTTGTCTCAAATATTTTTCTATAAAATCTAATTTCATAAATTATTTATTTTTTTGAGAAATTAATGTCATAAATTATTGTGCCTTTTGTCTTTAAGGAAAAAGTAGTTTACCTTTGTTTTCACTTGTGTCTCTGTTGTGCCTTTATAACTTATTCATAGAGATGTTTGGTGATCCTCCCATAACTTTTATTTTTTGGTTATCATTATTTCATTATTTTGTATGATGATTTCAGGCGCTATATGTAGAAATTTTCATCAATTTAAAAATGTCATATTCTTTCACATTTTCAAACTTTCAAAATAACAATTAAAATATATTTTACATTATCAAAATATTATAATGTGTTTGAACTTCTAAACTCATCAAAGGTACTTTTACTTATTATGTTCTATTCATAACATTACCTGTCATATTTTCTACCTTTATACTCATAAAAAAATAACTTTATTGAATGTAAAATTCTTCATATCACTTAAACTTGTCTTAGTCTCTTTATCTATTTCTCTCTTCCCAAATCTTTTTAGTTTGAAGTATTTTCTACTATTGTTTATATTATTAATTTGTTACCTACTCTTCTCTCTCACCATAAGTTATCTTATAAACTACTTTCATTAAACTTAATTTCTTCCTTTTTAAAATTTTTTGATGTGCATGTTTTCCTTTTTGGGTTCCATTTGCACCAACAAACTTACACCAAAATCTACATTATATAACTTCCTTGGGTATTCTTATCAATACAAAGGCTTTTTATACTTTGATCCTAAAACTCCCCAAATTTATATCTCTCATTGTGGTCACTTTCTTAAGAACAAATTTTCATTTACCAACTCATACCTTCTTCCTCCCTTAACCCCTTCTTCTTTTATCATCACATTACTGATTAATCCAGTCCCTTTACCTCCATCCCACCTCCTTTTGTCACCGCCTACCTCTTTGTTACCATCCTCTCATTCATATCTTATGATTACTCGTACACATAATGACACATGTATCCTTTGAACCTTTCTTGACTTTCTATTATCCCACTCTCACTCAAAATCTTCATACATATGATCCTACTTCTTTCATTCAAGCTAATAAATTTTTTCGCTAGTGCATAGCTATACTTAATAAGTTTAATATTTTTATCATAATTAAATATGAAATCTTGTTTCTCTACCATCAAATGTCAAATGAGTATTCACATTAAAAGGAACCCTAATGATAAACTTAACTACTACAAAGCTTGCTTTGTTACTAAAGAATATCATCATGGTCAAAGTATTAATTATACTCACACTTTTAGCCTTATTATCAAACTTACCATCTTTCACATTATTCTTACTCTTGTTCTTTTAAATAATTGGTCAGTTCATCAATTTGATGTCAATAATTTCTTTGTTTATGGTCATCTTCAAAAGCTAGTTTGTATGAGCCAACCTCTTGATTTCCTATATCTTCACCATCCTGCTTATGTTTGTTGTCTATAGAAGCTCTTTAAGGTCTTAAATAGACTTCCCATTCTTAGTTTCATCTTTTGAGTTAGAAACTCAATGACCTCAATTTTGCTTCCACCAAATCTAACATCTCCCTTTATTTATTACACTTCCTCTCGTATCATTTTCCTTTTAGTTTATGTAGATGATATCTTAGTTACCCAATTTTCACTCCCTTTTATTAACTTATTTATAATATTTTCTTTATTAAACGCCTAGGACCTATTCACTACTTCTTTAATATTGAAGCCACCATTACAAAAAATCATCTTTTATTTACTCAAACTCAATACATTAAAGGCTTTCTTCATTACATGTCTTATTAACTCCAAACTTATTATCCCGCTAATCACATCCACTCGACTCCCTCCAAAAATTACAATTATTCTCTTTTTGATCTTATTGAATATCGAAGCACTGTTGGTGTTGTTTAATATCTTTGTGTCACTTTAACATCCAATATGTTATTACCAAAGTTTCTCAATTTGTGCATTATCTTACTAGCATTCACTTGTCTGCGACTAAGCTAATTATGTCATATCTCTGTTCCATTCCCTTTGATGGTGTTCATTTAACTTACACTGCTTCTTTTACCATACAAGCCTATTGTGAGACAGACTAGGGTAGTTCCTAATAGTTTCACTTTACATCTGACTATTGTATTTTCAGTGGTTTTAATCTCATTTCTTATAAGGTAAGAAATAGCCTGTTGCTACTAGATATAGCACAGAGGCACAATATAAGAGTATAAACTTGTTATTGTTAAAGTATGTTGGATTAGATCTCTTTTTAGTGAAATGGGTTTCTTATCAAACCTACAATTGGGTGTGATAATTTTGGTGTCACCTTTCTTGTTGTAGATCCAATTTCTTATGCTCGCATAAAGTATATGGGGTTTGACCTCTATTATATTTGAGACTTGGTCAGCAATAAAATTATTGTCATCCATTATATCTCTTCTTCAAATCAATTTGTTGATATCATGACTAAAGCCAAGGCTTTATCCGAGCTTTACTAACTTTGAGATTAGCTCAATTTATCAACATCCATGAACTTTAGGGGACTGATAACATGTGTTAAATGTTTTATGATTCTAACCATAATTTAGAAATAACACCCTAATAATTCTAATTTAATAGGGATAATTATAAAAATTGGAAACTTTGCTTAATTTTACGATTATAGTCCGAACTTTAAAAAGTGACAAAAAATGCTAAAATGATCAATTTTTTAAAATTCTAGCTTGATATTAGTTTCTTCGTTAAGTTTACTGACGTAGTTGTCATGTGTTCAGAAACCCTTATTAATAATATACATCAGTAATAATTAACAAAACAAATACTAATTAATGAAACAATGTTGTTTAATCACATAACTAGATGACGTCGTTTTTGTAACATGACTTAAATATATTTGTGACTCCTAACTCTAAAGTCTCACCTCTTCGGTTTGCGCTCCTAACTCTCACCTCCTTCGTTTTTAGTTTTCATAACCTCATCCCTTGGTTGTCTGCTTGTTCTGCTAATGCCCTCAGCCTTTGGACACCATAAGCTACTCTCGAATCGTAAGGCACAACATATTTGAGGTGATTCATCTCTTTGTTACTCTCTGGGTTAGTTTTCTAATTTGTGAGTTTGGTTTAGTTTATAGTTTTTTACTTTTGGTTTTGAAAGGTGGGATTTTTGCATGTATATGACACGATGGATCTTTTTTTCTTAAAGGATAGATCTTAGATGCTCTTTAGTTTGTCGATCTAGCCTTCAAGTTTTTTATAGATGGGTTTGCTGAATTCATTTATTGAGATTTTAGTTTCAATACATAAAGACTTTTGTATCTTAAAACCTACATTTTTTTAAGGTTTATCATTCTTAAGTTCAGTTACTTGATAAGTATTGTCTTTACCTTTCTTTTTCTTGTTCTGGATCACAACCTTCAATGGTAATGTATATCAAATTGCAAACTAAGTTAATGAAACTGGGACCTTTGTATGGATCAAATAAATATTTATAATGACTCTTAAGAAGTGTAATTTTTAGGTTCAAATTTTCCATATTTTTTAGTTTTGAAAAAACTCTTTTTTCTTTCTAAAATATCTTCGCTTTTGTAACATTGACAGATGTTTTTAAAATTTATCTTTCTCAAGATGTCAATTCTAAAATGCTGGGTTTTTTTGTCACTATTTCAGGCCATAATTAATGCATAAAAATGGTGAAATTTTATTCAACAGAGTTGGTTATTTATTCAAAATGAAGTTGTTCTTCTTTACTTCATTTTCAAATTGATTTCATAGGTTTATAGGATAAGTTAATTAGTACAAGTTATTTTTTTCATTGAAAAATTGATGTTCAATTTGAAGAGCCTTCCTGAATCTGCAAAGTTGATTAGAAGAAAAATTGCCTTATTTACTATGATAGTGACCTTCTAAGCCCTTGGGTCTGGTTTGCCTTTGGTCATTATTGATGTTTCTATCAATGTTTTTCCCTTCTAGACTTGTAGTAAATAACTATTGATTAGTTATGTCCTACTTGTCCTCTCTCTATGGTTTTATGGCATCTACCATCTACTTAGAATGAATTCCCTAAATGTGATTTTCTTTAGACAATAGTGATCAATCAAAGTTATTAAGCAACTTCTCATCCTAGAGGAGCCTAATTCTAGGAGGTGAAACATACCAGTGGATGTTTTGAGAGATGCTAATAGGAATTTATGATTTTGTTATAGGAATTCATAATATAAAAAGCTTATTAGAACAGACCAAACACAATTTGTGTATTATTTTGGAAATGGAAATGAATCCGTTCTTCATTCCTATTTTGTGAAGATTGGCACATTCTGATTTAAGTTTCATGCCTTTAGAAGTTAGAAAAATATCATTAACTTAGAGAAAAATACTTGTATTTTTCATAAAGCAATATCCTTTTCATGATTGTTCGAACTTTTCCTCCTAAGAGATGACATTATGATCTAAATGATAGCCATAATGATAAGGTGGAATTGATGTTTCACGGACTTTATTTTGTGATTCAAAGGTCGTGTTTTCGGTAGTTAATATTGCTTACTTCTCTAATGTCAGTGGCACTATGGCAGGTGATTTAAAATAACTCATCCTAATTTGTACATTATGGTCTAAACTTCATGTGTAGTACCTTAGTCATCTTAAAGAATATTTTGATAAGAAAATAAAAATCACCATAATCCCAAAATGATAAAACTATGTAAATAAAATAAAGAATGAGATATATCTGAGAGAGACACCCCTTTTTAGCTCAAAATTAATTATTGTTCGTTAGAGAAGATTAAGTGAATTTTCTTGTTTCTTACTTGGAAAGTCAAGCATTGATACATTTTTGGAATGGATCTCAACTTGAAAAACTTTAGAAAATTCATTGATTAAAGATTGACAAGCTAACTAAATCAATTGCAAATCATTAAAATGACCAATATAAGCATTCCATCTATGTCAAACAAATGGGCTTCTCTTAGCAAACACTTGATGTTTCTAACTCTTTGGTTCCTAATTCCACACAGTGATTTGATTGACTCAAGCAACAACTAGCTTTTAACAAATGACTTTTACATGTTTTGCAAAACATGCAAGGCAATAGAGTGATATAGAACTATGTTCATTTAGATCATGCACCACATCACACTGAAAAGGATTTTGAATGGCTATCAATATAGATAGAGATAACTCAATCAAAAGTATCTGAGCCAAGTTACACAAAGGATAATCAAAATATAAGGTGATCAATCACAAATGAAAAGTACAAAGAAGCATACCAACCAAAACTCCAGTTAGACAATCAACTCAAGAAGCTTTGATGGAGAAAGATAAGGAAAGAACGTGAATGAGAACCTCCTCAAGTGCCTTGACACACCAATGTAGATCCATCTTAAGATTTCAAAGATTGACAATTGGATACATAACAAGCTATAGACCAACAAGCATACATCACAAGTTATGGAAAAAGTGCCTTAAATATATTTTGAAATTGAAGTTAATTATCCTCCTAACTTAAATCGTACAATTCAGAAAGACAAATTAAATCAAATCACGGAATTACAAATATCATCAAAATTTTGGTTTCTACTAATTCACTTAAGATTCCTAATATAAAGAAACTTTGGAAAGATAGGATCTGTTCCAAGTTTGGCCTCATTTTATGTTTGCACGTAATTGAAGGTTAAAACACCTAAGGGTTGTAATTCTGCAATAAATGTATTTTTCCATAGTTATTTAGAGCTAAACCTAATGGTTACTTAATAGAAAGCAACTGTGTTAGCAATTGTCAATTTTCCAGAATTATAATGCAAGAAGAAAAATCAAATATACAATAAGCTAATCAACAATTGAAATTTGGTAATGTAGTTCAACATACTTGACCTACGTCTGTGAAGCCCTCACCCAGCTTAATGAACTTTCACAAAAGTACAATAGTTTTATTGAAGGCTTTACTGAACCAACATTGCTTAACCCTTGACACTATCTATGTACTCACTCCTAGTGAAAGTATTTTTTTCCCAATAGCTTGACCCCTTTGTGATAACCTTAACAGAGGATTTCTACAACAACTTAACATTAAGAAAGATGAAAATAATAACCCAATGATTAAATCAATGAAGACATAAACAAAGAAACACTTTGAGTTAAATGACACTCCCCTATATGTGTAGCCTCATAAACCCAAAATCATGGGACATTGTCTAATAAGAATTTTGTTGTGAACATTTGAAATAATCGCTGAAGCATCTCACGCACAACAACCATAAAAATCGTCAAATAAACATATGATACATCACCGAAACATCATAAAAAATACAGCTACAAAATTGATTAGTTTTTTTACACAATCTTCCTTCACAAAAATGATAAAGCAGTTGTCCGAAAGAGTCACATTATGTAAAGAGACACAACTACTAAAGTGATAACGTAAATCACTGATGAATCAGCTGCATATACATCTCAAATTGTTCACATGAATATATAATAAATCCTATCTCCTTTAGGATTCTATTTCAACCAAGATTCCATTAAATCCTGTCTTATCCAAGATAATGAAATCATATCCTAAGCGAACTTCATATGAAATATGATCCATCCAACTATAAATAATGCCTAAAATAATTAATTAGATATTTTAGCAAAATATCTTGACAATCTCCCCTTTTTGACATTATTTTTCACATATAAAAACTCCCCCTAAATACAATAATTGGACATTCCTTCTGAATTAAAATAGTCATAATATTAAGTTCCAAAGTGCATCAAAGTCAATAACAAATGTCAGCCTCACAAGTGACGGTCATTAATAACGTAGGAAAAAACAGAAAATATCAGCTCGATTAATAAAAATCCATAATCTCCCCCTTGGAAAAAAATGGCAAAAGCAAGCCTAGGAGCCATGGAAGTCAAGCGAAGAACCCGCTACTTATGTTGGTGAAGATCATCCAAACCTGCTTGAAATATTCCCTCAATTCGATCAATTTCAGCAAAAAAAGTGACATTACTATTAATAGTGGATGCATCTGACGGTTCAGATGGCCTAGAAGTGGACTAGGGCACGTCGATTACTTGAGCTTGCTTATTGACATTTAATATTTGAAGTAAGATATTTACAAGAGACACAGACTCAAGTATAGTAGTATCGATATGAGGAACACTATGTACATACAGGAATTGTGTAATTAGGTACGAAAAACATAATAATGACTAATTTTCATTAATCGTTGTAACATAGCCTTAATAGTAAGTCGCCCTAAATTGAAATTAACCTTTATGTCGATTGCATAAACTAGTTTTCCCTAAGGCGGATAGATTATGAAGGTGTGGGTACTTGGTAGCTAGTTAGCTAATAAAAGCTTATGAACCAAAAAATATTTTTGGGATAAATCATATGCACAAAGTGCAATAGTAAACGGTCAAACAAACAATTTTCCACCCATCAAAATAGTAGCTAACGTATCATCTGTCACAAAAAAATCATCCTCATATAATTGATCACTAATCAAATTATCAAAACCCAGAATTCATTGAACATATTCGGATTAATAAACAATGTCCCCCGTATATAAACCAAATGAAACCACATAATAGATTCATCAAACACACCCTTATACAGATTGCAATAAAATTCTTGAATATGTTAACATCATAATGTTTAGGAAGTAATGCAGCAGATAGTAGATTTCTCTTAGTTAACAATGCATTTAAATTAAATTGATGATATTCAGCCAAATTTATACAATGGTCAAAAGAAACCTGATATTAGCAATGAAGTCTCATTTTTGTTGTGTTGCTAAAGAGTAAAATTTATTAGATACACTAAATTCAAGTGAGGGTCTGTCAAGGAAGCGGTCAAACTGATTTTTAAGCAATGTGTTTCACTAGGCATTAGGGAGCAGGGGGGCATCTTTCAGTTTTAAGGCAACCAAAGGTGTTGGAGCAGGAGGCTCGACAGGGGTATCCTAAGAGGAAAAGAAAGATTTGTTAGATGATTCCTTTATTATGTGAGATAGAACATGTCGATCATCATCATCAACAATCGGCTATTCTCGAGTGGAGGAAGGGTGGGGAATGTGAACGGGTGTTATCGAGGAGGAACAAACTACAGTGGTTGATGTCCCACGAGGTGGGTTTTGTTAAAGATGATTGGAATGCCGAGTAGGGTCGATGATGGACAATGGAAATGTCATGGATGACAGCTCCAAGAGATGGGAAAATGTTTGTTGTTTGTATTTGCCCATCAAAGCTTTGAATAAAAAGATAGCCGATGGAGATGATGGTGAGGTGCAATGGTGAGAGAGAGAACTAAGAGAGCTGAGAAGAATATGTGGTGGTGAGAGAACCAAGGTGGACAAAAATGGAGGCAAACATTTTAAAATTTAAAAGAGGGGGAAGATAGTGTGCTGCGGTAAGTGAAAAATAGTAAGAAGAAAATTATAAATTTTAACCTCCTTTTGATTTTTTAAATACATAAATATACTTCAAAATTCTAAGACACACAAACCCAGAGCCCCTTGAAGAGATTTGAACTGAATTGAATCAAAAGGTTTTGTAAGAATCTCGACCAGTTGCTTTTTAGTTGTTTCATAGGATCAATTTTAGTCTCCACAAGCTCTCGAATAAAATGATACTTCAAGTCAATATGTTTGGTTTTTGAATGATGAACTGAGTCTTTGGAAATGTCTACGACACTCTTGTTATTGCATATAACCTTCAATGCATCTTAAATAACTCCATAATCTTCCAACATTTGCTTCATCCATAAAAATTGAGAGCAACAACTACCAGTTGCAGTATATTCCACTTCAACTGTTGACAATTGGATAGAGTTTTATTTTTTGATATACCATGAGATTAGATTATATTGCCAAAATAAAAACAACCCCTTGATGTGCTTTTTCTGTCATCTAAATTTTCAGCATAATCTGCATCACTATAACTAACTAGGTAAGAAGTAGAATCATATAAGTACGATAATCCAAACTCTAAAGTACCACTTACATACCTGATAATCCTCTTTGCTGTTGTTAAGTGAGACTCTTACTGTTAGATAAAGCAAACTCTAGATAATGCTTCTATATAAACTCACATCACCACTTTTTCGATCATCATCTTTTTTCAACTTTGTTGACAGACTCATTAGTGTTCTAACATGACGTGCATTCTTGACACTGAATTTCTTCACCAAATTCTTTGCATATTTAGTTTACGACACAAAGATACAGTCTTTCAATTGTTTGATTTATAATCCTAAAAAGAATTTCAATTCTCTCACCATACTCATATCAAACTCATGTGTCAAATTCATCCACCATCCTCTGATTAATGGAGCCAAACATAATATCATCAACATATATTTGTGCAATCATCAAATCAAATATGAATTTTTTAAGAAATAAAGTCTTGTTTACACTACCTTGTTCATATCCTTGATTGACTAGGCATTGGCTGAATCTCTTATACCAAGCCCTTGAAAAGCCTTTTTGAGCTTCAATATGTGATTAACATGTACTGAATTGATGAATCCCTTTGGCTTTTCATTATACACTTCCTCTTGTAGAAATCTGTTCAAGAACACGCTCTTCACATCCATCTGATAAAGTTTAAATATTTTCACATATGTTATAGCTAAAAGAAGTCTACTGATTCAAGCCTTGCTATTGGGAAAAATGTTTCTTCAAAATGAATGCCTTCAATTTGAGAATATACTTGAGCAACTAACCTGGCCTTGTTCCTTGTCATATTGCCTTTGTTATTGATTTTATTGTGAAACACCCATTTTGTTCCAATCATATTCACATCCGGTGGCCTTGGCACTAATTCCCACACTAAGTTAACTCTTCTTATATAATTTCTATCTAAAATTCATCTTGCGAAGATTCTTTCACATTCTATGGTTTAAAAGAAGAGGTATAACATATACGTCTAGCAAGTTTTCGGTAATCCGTCCTTTTTCTTTCTCATATTCTCCTTCTATCACTAACTTCACCAGTTACATTTTCAGTAGGATGACTTCTTCTGATTTGTGATAGAGGAACTTATTTGAAATCATCGTTCATTGAGTTTTCGTTATTCACAAAGATTGTTTTTACATCAGTTTTCTAGTTGGTTTCTTCCACTGTTGTAATTAACTGGTCCACTGTTTCACCATTTTTTTCTAGTATAAACTAACTATAAATCTAGATAGTTTCTAGTTTTTTCTTCATTGCGTCTTTGTTCTGGTTTGTAAGGTTGATTTTGAAGATTTATTCTATCACTTTATCAATTATTTTGTGCGCATTATCTATAACAACATTCACGAGTTCCATTACCATTTTAGTTCTTTGGTTGAATACACGATATGCCTTACTATGAATTGAATATCTAGGAAGATGCCTTTATCACTCTTACTTTCAAACTTCCCAAGCTATTCTCGATCTTTGAGGCTGTAACACTTACTATTGAATAAACGAAAGTAGCCAATATCCTATTTCTTTCCCTTCCATAGTTCATAAGACGTCTTGTTCAAAATGTTTCTAAGTTGAACTTTATTACATATATAACATGTTGTGTTTACTGCCTCAGCCCCAAACCTCATTGATATTTTTCTTCCATTCATTATAGATCTAGCCATTTCTCGAAGAGTTCAATTTTTTCTTTCTGTAAGTCCATTTTTATGGATTTTAGGAGCTAAAAACTCTTGCATGATACCATGTTTGTCACAAAAGTTATTAAAACTTGCATTCTTAAACTCCCCTCTATGGTTAGATCTTATTCTCAAAACTGTCATATTTTTCTTATTTGTAATCCTCATGCATAAGCTCCTAAATGCTTAAAATGCATCTAATTTTTTTTTCAAGGAGCCAACCAAGTATATCTAGAATAATCATCAATATATGTTAGGAAATACCTCATTCCACTAATACTAGCATATGGTGTTGGACCTATAAAATCTATATGAATTAATTCTAATACACGAGAAGATGTAACATGTCTAGTCTTTTTGTGTGGCATTCTCGTTTGTTTTCCCATTTGACATGTACTTCAAATAGGCTTGTAATCATCATTCATCACAGGCAAGCCTCTTACCACTTTAAACTTTCTTAACTTGTTGATAAGATTATAGTTGGCATCACCAAGCTTTTGATGCCATAAATTCATATTATCATCATGTGCAACTTAATTATAAGAGGCAATGACCTGTAATATGTAACAATTATCTACCAATCTTCTGCTACTCACTAAAAATTCTCCTTATTTAGTTAGCACCCTACATTCATCATTGGTAAATTTAATTAATAATCCATCATCACAAAGCTAACTAATACTCACCAAGTTTGTTCTTAATCCATCCACATGTAGCACATTTTTAAGTGATGCAGTCCATCCATACAAAAGGGTTCCTCTCTTAATTACCGTAGCTTTCTTTCCATCACCAAAAGTAATGTGATCATCCATACAACGTTGATAATCCATCAAGTAGCTTCTTTTACTTTTCATATGCCATAAACACCCACTGTCAAAATACCATCCATCATGAAAAGTAGCACATATGGATTTAAGAGCCCCAAGTGCATGTAGTTTATTCTTTCTAACCCAAGTTTGCTTTGCTAATGTTGGCTACTGCTGAGAATTCTTCAAAGATTGTTTGAGTTTTTTGTTTTGATCCCTGTAAAACAACATTTGTAACAACTCGTAGCAATTTCACCTTATAGACCGTTTACACCATTCAACATTCTTATCCCTCTTTTGGTATTGACCATCTTTAGCTTAATTGCATCAAGTTCATATATTGCTTATATGTTTTTCACACATTTTGCATTCATTAATTCATAAGCCTTGCAACTGTCTTCTTTTTTGAATTCTAAGTCATAGTATATGAAATAGAATTTTGTATTTTCTCGTCAGTTCCTTCCCTAGTTATTACTAAGCAAGCAATTGGACTTTTACTGTTCTTCTTCACTATTATACTCACTTTCATATTCATTTTCACTCCAAGTACTTGTGTAAGACTTCCTTTTTCTCTTTATAAGAGTGTTAGGAAATTTTGCTTACATATGTCTAGAACCTTGACATTCATGACATCGTATCTTCTTTGCCTTTCTTTCACCTTTTTGAATTTTTGCTTGTTGTTAGAAATTATTGTTTGATGAAATCCTACCATTTTGCGTAAACTTGACTTTATCTTTCATCACCTTCTTTATCCACTTATAGAAATTTCTCATCAGTAACACCATACCTTCATTTTCATCGGAGTCATCTATTAAATCATTCACGAATATAACAACCTTAACATGCAATGCCAATCCTTTATTCTTCTCACACTTATCTCTCAATAGGTTCATCTCAAAGTTTGTAAGAATCTTAATTACTTTATCGAAGGATGACTCATTGATATTATGGGCTTCTTCAATGATTAAAATTTTTGGTATGAATCTAGGAGGCAATGTTCTCAATGTTTTCTTGACAAGATTCAAGTTTGAATACTTCTTCACAAGTTAATGTGCTTGATTGGCAACATCATATAGTTTCTTATGAAAGTTTTCGATAGTCTCACTTTCCTCCATCTTAAGCTCCTCAAATGTAGTAGCCAACATTTAAAATTTTGAAGCTATAATCGATTTTGATCCCTCATTTATCATTTGTAATGTATCCCATGCCTCTTTTTCTGATTTATAAGTTGATATCATACTAAAACGTCCTTCATCTATAGCACTGAAAATTGCATGTATTACTTGAGAGTTACTAAGTGCTTCCTCTTTTTCATCCCTTATTCATTCAGATGGGTCTTTAAATATCACGTCATCCTTTTCATCAATCGTCAATGGGTTTGTCTAACTATTCATAACCAAAGTACATTATTTAGTTCCTTGTGCTTGAATAAATACTTTCATTATTGCTTTTTAAATAGGGTAATTAAAACCATCAAACATCGATGTCCTAGTAATTGACACCCCTTCTTTGGTAGCTATGATTGCACAAAAAAAATCTACACCAACTTGACACACAAAATTTTAATGAGGTGAACCTTTCTCTGATACTAATTAAAACACCCAAAGGTTGTAATTCCATAATCAATGTATTCTGCCATAGTTACTTTGAACTAAACGTGATGTGTAACATCTTGTTTTCCCATACTATAGGTTAGAATCCTAGAATAATGTATATGAGAGATATCAATGAGAAAATTAAGAAATGCACTTCGTGCTCATGCATAATATAACATACATATATGTGAATTTGATTATTGCACACATTACAATGATTTGTTCATGCCCTCATTTGACATTTTTTGGGTATAAATGATCATTTTAATATGATTATGATATGGATAGTGAATATTTTGCCTTAAAAGATGATCTGGTGAATTAAATTATTGATTTAGAATTTTTGGTGAAATTTGAGAATTTTATGAAATTATGGGTATTTTTGGGCTAACAAAATGCAAATTGGCAAAACAATTGATAAATGACAGTAGAAATAAGTGTCAAACGACATTAGAAATTAGTGATAAGTGACATTAAGATTTAATGACAAATATCATTGAAAATTTGGAGACAATTAGATTAGAAATTGGAGACAAATGAACTAGCTTTTTAAAAGAGCCAATTGGAGACTACAATAAAATGACAAGTGGCAAGTTACAAGTGTCACAACCCTTGCCACTTTCCACTCACTATTTTTTACCTAAATTAAAGACCATCTCATGGTCTTTCACTTGTCATTTTCGATATGTGTTTCTTTTCTTCATCCTCTTCATTTGCTCTCTTCTTCACTCACGACTATCTCACTCTCACCCTCATCAAGTTGAATTTTGTTCAACTGTTTCCCTTTGTTTCTTCAAGATTCGTTGTCTTCGCCATCTTATTACTAAAATATCTAACCCTTCCACCTTGAATGATGATGATGATCATGTAAACCATGGAAAAGCTAGGGTTTCATAGTGATTGAAGAAGCTTAGAGCTTAATTAAATAAGTTAAACTTGTTACACATATATTTTCAACATCTTTTTTATGATCATTTTATCACTAACTATCATCATATATGCTTCTATTTAGACAAACCATGAAGAATAATGAACATATCCATGTCTTGCTTTTGTGTTTTGATGGATAATAGATTATGGAATGATATAATGTTAGATTAATAGAGTAAATGGTGTTATATATATATTGGAACTTAGGTAAAGAAATGAACACATTGATGTCTTGTTTTCATGTTTATGATGATCAATATTTCATAAGTTGTTATAGAAATGAGTTTGAAATAGAAAGATCATTAAAGATGGTGTAGGAAAAAGTGCAGAAAAATTTGATAGATAATGGGTTTTATGTTCTATTTTCTTAGTGTATTAATGTGGATTTCTTTGGGTGTTTTGGAGATGAACTAAAATGAGTCTTGAGCTAAATGAAGCAAGTAATGTGGTGTCTTAAAATGGGAAAAATTAAGGTGTTAGTTAGACGTAAAAAAAAAAGTGGAAATGAAGTTGAACATGTGTAGAAAGTTGATGATGAATATA
>JANSVA010414631.1:0-22164 GCA_025504915.1 Erythroxylum reticulatum | reverse complement strand
TTAGGTTAGAATTATGTTAGTTTGTTAATTATTTATGTTTTAAGTGTTTTATAGGTTAGTACAAGTCTTTGAGCTTAAACATTATGTTTTTGAGTTACTTTGATGTGTTTGTTAGTATTTTAGGGTCAACGTCGAATAACGGAAGAGTATCGGAGAAATTTGGGCCGAAACAATGGCCCACTATTATGACATGTCAGCCCACTATCATGGCATGATAAAAGTTCTAGATTTGGGCCATGATCAAGGCCTACATGCCACGATCATGGCAGAAGCCCAAGGAATGGCCCACAATTGTGGCCTGTATGCCATGATCGTGACAGAAGGCTCAGATGTGAGCCATGATAATGGCCTGCATCAAGCAGACACACAAGCACTCACGAACGTCAAGTTTTGAGAGATTTTTTGGACCTTTCAGACCTCAGGAAAGTCTTAGGGTTACCCAAAACACAAGAGGTTATAAAAAGAACAAAAGGAGGCTGAGAAAAGAGCTTTTGCATTAGCCACCTTAAGAAACCCTAGAGAGAGATCATCGAAAGATAGAGGAAGAGAAGAAGGAAGAGAGAATAGGAGAAGAAGTTGAATTGAAGTACTTCCCAGATCAGGAGCTTTCTAGATGTCACTGCCTCCTATCATCCATTTTAGATTATATTTCCTATTCTTTTCAGTTTTATTATTGTATAGAGTTGGATTGAACAATTAATGATATGATAAAAAATGTCATGGATGTTTTTAAAGTCACCTTTGGAATTTTATTCTTGAATTAATGAGAATATAATTGTTTATGTGTTAATTGGATATTGTTGTGCTTTGATTATGCTATTTCATAATTAGATAATAAGCTAAGAGGGTGAATCAAATGAAAAGCAATTAACTTGGACTAACAAAAGTTAGGTGATTTAATAGAAACCGTAATTAAATTAAATCGATAATTTATGCAGAGAAAGATCCTATTTAGGTTTCCAATAGCTTATTAGAGAACTTCACAACTAATCATGGTTTTGGATAGGTTATGAATTGAGAGATTGCAACCTTATAATCTGATTAGGGTTTATGAGTTAGGTTTAATGATTATAACTCGAGAGAGAATAATCAACCCTAGGATAGTCTAGAACCAACAATCCAAGTATTCATAATTAGTTAAGTTAGCATTAAGAATAGGTAAAATTCCCTTTCTCTTAATTTGTAATTTCCTTAGGTTAATTCTTAGATGTGTTGCAAATTGCTTAATGATTAGTATTTTCATGTTTGATTCTTAATTTGATTGATTGAATTAAATTCTTGTATTAGTTTAGTTGTATCTTGAATTTTTGTTATTTGTTTTTGGCCTTGGATTAGTTCCCTCCTCCTGAGATGGACACCTTTGGTACTACGCTAACAAACTGTGCACTTGTGGATTATCGAGGGTTAATAATTAAAACTTACACATAACCAAACCCCAATTAAGTTTTTAGCACAATTATCAAGGAGGAAATTAGTTCTGTTCTTTAATCTAAGGAATTTTAGTTAGTTTTTGTTCTTTCTTTCCATTTATGAATCCGTGCTTTTGCATGAACATAAGAGTTATGAGACGTTCGAGTCATGCAGCTAAAACCTTAGAACTAGTTATTACTAGATTAGAATGATCAATTAGGAAAGCTCAACACAAAGAAGAAGGAGAAATTGCAAAAGAAATAATGGTTGAGGAATTTTAGCAAGATTTGGATCACGGAGTGAACCAAGGACATCAAAAAAGAACCCTTATGGATTTTATGAGACCATGGTTCAATGTGGCTAACCAAGGAGTGGCTAGGCCACCCATACAAGCATCCTTTTTTGAAATTAAACTAGCCCTTCTAAATATGCTTCAACAAAATGTGCAATTCTATGGACTAATGAATGAAGATCCCAATGCACATATAGTAAATTTCCTTGAAATCTATAATACCCTTTGGTACGATCAGATGTTGGAGGATACAATAAGAATTAGGTTTTTCCTTTTACCTTAAGAGATAGAGTAAAGGCTTGGTACCACTTCCTCAACCCATCCAATGTCACCACTTATGATCAACTAGTTAGTGTCATTTTAGACAAATATTTTCCCCTTACCAAGGCCACGAAATTATCAAAGAGATTACTAACTTCCAAAAAGGTGACAAGTAATTGACCTATGAAGCATGGAATTGATATAAAGACTTGCAATGTAAATGCCTATACCATAACTTACCTAAGGAGTTCTTATTGCAAACATTCTATAATGGAGTAATCCCACATACGAGAGGCATGATTGATGCAGCTTTATGAGGGTCACTGATGAGAAAGACGGTAGATGAAGTAGAAGAGTTAATAGAGGAGATGGCGGGTAATAGCTGCCTATGGACAAACAAGTAGAGTAGACAACCCACTACCTTCCGAGAATAAAAAGGAGTTGTAGCTGTTGATCAAATGAAAGAAATGCAAGCGAAAATTGACAACTTAACTCGATAACTCAATAACATGAAAGCTTTGTCCTCAAGTTCGGTAAAAGCTGTGCAACTAAAGTGTGAACTTTGTGGACAGATGGACTATGATACAGTGGATTACTTTTTGATAAAGGATAACGATCTGAATCAAGTTAGTTATATAGGAGATCAATATAGATAAGGAGGGGGAAACAATCCCTACTCTAATACATATAAACCTGGTTGAAAAAATCACCCTAACTTCTCTTAGACAAACAATGTTGAGGATAGTTTAGACCTTGAGGAACACCAGGTTTCTAGCAAGATAAACCGAGTTCAATGGAATCCAAACTGGACAAAATTTTAGACAAGCTTGGAACCCTAAATGATGCATAAAAGAGTTTGGAAGGTAGATTCGAACACGTAACAAAGAACTATGCCTCTTTAATCCACAATCTAGAGGTCTAAGTAAACTAATTGTCAAAAACTTTTCTCTACGCAAAATGTGAGAATTCTTCCTAACACTTCGGGAACAAAATCGAGGGAGCAACTAAAGGCTATTACACTTCAAAGTGGGAAGGAATTTGAACCACCCACAAAGAAAGTAGAGGATCCCTTCCCTTCTATTGAGAAATATTAAGAAAAAGAGAAAGAAGTGAATATGAGTGAATACCCTCCTTATGTCGCTCCTCTACCATATCAACCCAAGATTCTTTTTCCTCAACAATTACAAAAGAAGAAGTTGGTATAATTTACAAAATTTGTTGAGAAACTAAAGATGTTACAGATAAATCTCTCATTTGTAGAGGCTTTGGAGCACATGCCTAAATATGCAAAATTTTTGAAGGACATATTATCAAAGAAGCATACTTGGGAAGATAATCAGATGATAGCTCTAACTGACACCTACAGTTTTATAGTCGCCAGCCAAATGCCATCTAAATTAAAGGATCCATAGGGTTTCACATTACCCTATATGGTTGGTGAATTTGAATTCACAAAGTGCTTGTGCAACTTAGGAGCAAATATTAATCTTATGCCTTTATCAATATTCAAGAAGTTGGTTAGATGAGGTAAACCCAACATCAATGTTAATTCAGTTGGTTGATCAATCTATTAAAAGGCTATTTGGAATAGTGGAAGACATTCTAATGTAAGTGGACAAGTTCTTATTCTTGTAAATTTTGTGGTTCTTGATTTTGAAGAAGATAAGAACTGTCCACTGATCATTGGGCGACCATTTTTGAATACAGGGAAAGCCATAACTGACATTCATGAAAGGAAATTAACACTTCGAATAGGCAAAGGTCAGATCAAATTCAATATGAATAAGGCTTTAAAAAACCCAACAACAAGCAGCCTGTGTATAAAGGTTGAAATTATGGATCAAAATTTTCAAGAACAAGTTGAGAGTTACATTGCAGGAGTACAGTCAATGGCAAGAAAGACAAATAATGGATATGAGAAACTTGAGTCTAAAGGAGATGGTGAGATGGAGGAGTTGGATGTTCAAACACATCAAGATAAAGTAGTCCGAACTGAAGCACCCATACCACCATCCATAGAAAAACCTCCCACATTAAAGCTTAAACCTTTACCTACACATCTCAGATGTACCTTTCTAAGTGAAGGTCAAACATCACTGATAATCATCTCCAATCAATTGAATCAGAAACAAGAAAGTAAGGTGGTAGCAATTGTGATAAAGTGAATGAAAGTCATTAGATGGCATATTTATGATATTCGAGGTATAAACCTAAATGTTTGCATGCACTAAATAAACCTCGAGGAAGGATGTAGAACGGTGAGGGAGCATCAACGAAGGTTGAACCCTAACATAAAGTAAGTGTTCAAGTAAATAATCAAACTTTTAGATGCAGGGATAATTTATCCCCTCTCTGATAGTGAATGGGTCAGTCCAATACAAAGTGTACCTAACAGAGGTGGAATGGGGGTAATAGAAAATGAGAGTGGACAAGCTATTTCAATAAGAATAGTTATAGGAAGAAGAATGTGCATAGATTATCACAACCTTAACTCATTAACTAAAAAAGTTCATTTCCCTCTCCCGTTCATAAACCAAATGATAGAAAGAGTGGCTGGTCATTTATTTTATTACTTCTCAGATGGATATTTGGGATACAATCAAATTTTAATCTACCCTGATGATCAAGTAAGGACCATATTAACCTGCCCTTATGATACCTTCACGTACAGATGGATGCCTTTTGGACTATGTAATGCCCTAGCTACATTTCAAAAATATATGATGTCTATCTTTGCCGGTATGATCGAAGATATAATGGATGTATTCATGGATGATTTTTCAAATTTTGGATACTCTTTTGAAATGTGTTTAACCAATTTGGACAGAGTTCTTCAAAGATGTAAAGAGTCACATTTAGTGCTGAATTGGGAGAAATGTCATTTTATAGTGAAAAAGGGGATAATACTAGGGCATAAAATCTCACACTAAGGATTTGAAGTCGACAAAGAAAAAATAGAAGTTATAGAGAAACTTCCATTGCCAAGCAATATAAAAGGTGTGCAAGGATTCTCAGGTCATGTAGGATTTTATTGTTCATTTATTAAAGACTTCTCGCAAATTGTAAGACCTTTGACAAACTTGTTAGTCAAGGATGTGCCCTTTCTGTTTGATGACAAGTATATGCCTACCTTCAACAAACTAAAAGAGGCATTAACATCAACACCAATTCTATGAGGTTATGTATGATGTAAGCAACCAAGCTATAGGTTGTGTATTGGGCTAAAGGAAAGATAAAAGGTTACATGCGATTTACTATGCCAGTAAGACCCTTGCAGGACCTCAGTTTAATTACATCGCCATAGCGAAGGAATTACTTGTTGTAGTGTATGCATGTTATACATTTTGACCATACCTTTTAGGATCAAGGTAATTGTATTCATCGATCACACGAAATTAAATACCTTTTCAATAAAAAGGATGCAAAACCAAGGCTCATTCGATGGGTGTTACTTTTACAGGAATTTGATATAGAAGTGAGAGATAAAAAGGGAGTAGAAAATGTGGTTATAGACCATTTATCCAGACTTGAAGGAAGGGAATGCAAGCTAAGCAAAGATATTAATGAAAATTTCCCTGATGAAACCCTGATGCTAGTTAAAAGTTTGGCTACACCACGGTTTGTTAATATTCCAAATTATGTTGCTAATGGTAAACTTCCTTCTGAATTATTTTATCAACAAAGAAAGAGATTCTTATATGATTGTAACTGATATCTATGGGATGAGCCAATTTTATATAAAATATGCAGTGACTGGTTAATACGATGATGTGTTCCAAAGGAGGAAATGTTGGACATCTTAAAACAGTGTCATAAAGGTCAATATGCTAGACATTATGGAGCTAACAAAACGATAGCTCAGATACCCAAGAGTGGATTTTATTAGCCACAATTGTTTAAAGATGCTCAAACTTTCATGGCACAATGCGATAGATGCTAAAGAATGGGTAACATCTCTAAAAGAGATTAGATGTCTTTATCCAACATGTTAGAAGTGGAAGTCTTCGATGTATAAGGCATCAACTTTATGAGTCCTTTCTCGTCTTCAATAGGAAACATGTACATTTTAGTAGGGTGGATTATGTCTTACGTTAGGCTGAAGTAATGGCATCTCTAACCAATGATGGAAAGATGGTGTAAAAGTTCATCAAATAGTTATTCAATCAATTTAGAGTTCCACGTACGATAATAAGTGATGGAGGTACACATTTCTGCAATAGATCTTTTGATGCCCTCTTAAAAAGATATGGAGGACACCACCATATTACTACACCATGTGCTAATTAGCTTGACCTCACATCTATATTAGGTTTAGTGAAAGTTGTTTTAAATTTTAAATAAAAATTTGGTAATTTGAATTTATTTGGGATCACTAATTCTGTCACTCTCTTTAAATAATTCCAAGATAAGACAACAATCTCAAGCATCCAGCAAATTTGTTCTCATTCCCTCACCATCATCGCCTCCATCACCGTGAGATTTTGTTTCTAACCTTTTTCTTCTAAATTTAGTCTTTATTTTTGTTTTTATTTTATATTACTTCTTTCCATGTGTGTTTGCTTGTCTCCTTCTCACATTGAGGACGATGTGTTGTTCAAGTGTTAGGAGGGTTGTGTGTTTTGCTTTGAGTGTGAATTTTGTATATTGTATGATAGCTTGTTAGGTTGCATATTGTAAATTGTGTGAATATGTCGATGGCTTAGATGGAATGAAATTGATTTGATTTTGAACATAAACTATTAATTAGGTTGTCAAGAATCATTAGCTCACAAAATTAGTGATATGGGTTTTTTTGACCAAATATGTACGTTAAGTAGGATTTAATGTTAGTTTATCACCCTATAAGTTGTCTCATTCATTCATAATTTTAGGTCTTTCGACTAAAGTAGCTTTGCCAGTATTTCTTTTTTATGAAATGAGTAGCTACAGCAACAAAGTAGGCATTAAATAATACTTTAAAAAAGTGTTTGTAAATTTTAAATAAATAATTATTCTGCCAGCTTTCGGGTTATGAATAGAATTAGTAGCCAGTTGAGAACATAATGTATCTACATAATCGAATCGATATGCATCATAAATTTGTGCCTTCACGTCAAAAGGCTATAATGACATTCCAACCAAGCAACTTAATAAAAAACATGACATAATCAAGTAACCAAATCGACATTAATCACCAATGTGTGCCTCCATGTAAAAGTCCAAAAAATTATTTATAATAAAACCTACCAAAATTGTAAGTAGCTTAAATTTTCATGAAAACATACTTAGGAGTAGTTATAGAGTTTGAATGACCAAATAATTATTAATGTGTGTGTACAATTGAAAAGGGATAATAACTTTACATTTGGGTCTTGATTAATATGTATATTTAAATCAGAGTTCCTAGACATGGATTTTACATGTTAATGATTTGGAATAACTTGAATGATTGTGTTTAGAATTAAACTTGTTTCATAAAGTTGAAGCCATTGTCTCATTATTTCATTATGTGCTTTTTGATTTTATATTATTTGTTATTTTTTTTGTTTAAGGACAAGTAAATGCTTAAGTGAGGGGATGTTGATAAATGTAAATTGCATTATATTTTAGGGCATAGTTTGACATGTGTTTAGCTATTAATTCAATCATTTAGTATGTGTTTAGGTTAGAATTGTGTTAGTTTGTTAATTATTTATGTTTTAAGCGTTTTATGGGTTAGTACAAGTCTTTGACCTTAAATATTATGTTTTTGAGGTACCTTTATGTGTTTACTAGTATTTGAAGGTCAACATCAAAGAACGAAGGAGTTCTGGAGACATTTAGGCCAAAATAATGACCTATGATCATGGTATGTTAGGTTACGATTGTGATAGAAGCTCTAGATTTGGCTTACGATCGTGGCCTATATGTTACGATCATGACAGAAGCCCAGGGAATGGCCTATGATCGTGGCCTGCATACTACGATCGTGACAGAAGGCTTAGATGTGAGCCATGATCGTGGCCTACAAGGCCATGGTTATTTCCTGCATCGGGCAGATACGTAAATGCTCACGAAAGTCAAGTTTTGAGAGATTTTTTAGACCCCAGAAAAACCTTAGTGTTACCCAAAACACAAGAGGATATAAAAAAGAACAAAAGAGGCTGAGAAAACATCTTTTGCATAAGCCACCGTGAGAAACCTTAGAGAGAGATCATTGATAGATAGAGGAAGAGAGAAGAGGAGAAGAAGTTGACTCGAAGTACTTCTCAGATCAGGAGGTTTTTGATTTGAAATGCTTTTTAGATCAGGAGATTTCCTGACATCACTACCTCTTGTCATCCATTTTAGATTGTATTTCCTATTCTTTTCAACTTTATTATTGTATAGAATTGGATTAAACAATTGATGACATGATTTATAATATCAAGGATGTTCTAAACTCACCTGTGGAATTTTATTCTTGAATTAATGAGAATTTGATTGTTTATGTATTAATTGGATACTATTGTGGTTTGATTATGCTATTGCATAATTCGATAATAAACTGAAAAGGTGAATCGAATGAAAAACGATTAAATTGTACTAACAAGAGTTAGGTGATTTAATAGAAACCATAATTAAATCAGATCGATAATTTAGGAGGAGAGAGATCTTGTATAAGTTTTCGATGGTTTATTAGAGAACTTCATAACTAATTAGGGTTTTGGATAGGTTGTGAATTGAGAGATTACAACCTCTATAATCTGATTAGGGTTTATGATTTGGGGTTAATGTTTATAACTCGAGAGAGAGTTATCAACCTTAGGGTAGTCTGGAACCAACAATCAGAGTTATCAACCTTAGGATAGTCTGGAACCAACAATCCAATAATTTATAATCAGATAGGTTAGCACTAAGGATAGGTAAAATTTCCTTTCTCTCAGTTGGTAATTTCTTTTGGTTGATTCTTGGATGTGTTGCAAATTTCTTAATAATTAGTATTTTTGTGTTTGATTTTTAATTCGATTGATTGAATTAAATTCTCATATTAGTTTCGTTGCATCTTGAATTTTTGTTATTTGTTTCTGGCCTTAGATTTTAGGATTAGATTAGTTCCCTTCTTGTGGGATTAACACCTTTGGTGTTACATTAACGAACCGTGCACTTGCAGATTATCGAGGGTTAATAATTAAAACTTACAGACAACTAAACCCCAATCATATATTTTGTTTTTCTTGGACTCAGTTTCTTTTATACAACTCCATCCTGTTAGGTTGTTTAATACCATTTCCTTAAAAAATGATTTAGGTAATCTTTTATCCAAATATCATATGTAATTTCCAACATACTATAATTAGGTCCTCGTATGCCTGCTCCTTCTTGTTCTGCTTATTTAGATTCATTTTTTATAAATATACTTTTTAATTTTCTTTTTTAATCTTCTTGTTTTATGCTTTGATATAATATTTAAGGAATTGATGGTCCCTAGGAAGCATGCATGTGAATGTGGAAGAGATTTCTCTCTCATTTCTATTTGGTTTTATTCAATTTACTTTTGTTCAGGAATCAAAACATGACATCAATGATACAATCATTTCTAGTTAATTTTTAATAAATTATAGCCAGGGAAAGCAATTTTTAGGATCCTTCAATATCTATTTAATTATTTACCTTTTGAACAACAATAGTTTATGTCTTAATCTTAATGACTATATATATCTCTTCCTTTTTAGGGGGTTGTAGAGGTTGTGTTCATTTGTGTTTTGTCCTGACCACGACAAATACTTCTTCTTATGACCAATATAAACCACTTGAAATAGCTAAATTACTTTATATCTTTTATGATTATTCCTAATAAAGCTGTAAAAGCTCGATTAGTCATTTACCATTGATTGATAATGTCCATTTATATATACATATATAAGTGACAATAGTAGGTTTTGAGATTACCTATCACATAAAGTAATAAATATGGACTAGGATGATCTAAAGTATAACTTCCTATAATATAAACATTAATACAAACATATAGAAAACCATAGGTTTAGTGCTATAAGTGAACAAATATTTATCATTTTAACCTGTAACTCTAGTATACTTATTTTTCATATGTATTTTTGATTACTTTTGTAAGTATGTATATATATGAATTTGTAATCATCTTGTTTTAAATGTTTGGAGATGGATTAATATAATCCTTCAACACTATAAGGCAACATAATAGAGAGTTTTAATCCACTACTTGGAAATATATCAAGTGAATAAATAGTTTAGGTCAAAGGAATAAATTCTTTGAGTTTAAGAAGTGATATTTAGAATCACTTTATCAAAAGTAGATTAAGTGACGGAGTTAAAAAGGCTGAATGCAAATATTTCCATAAGATGTTCAATGAGATTCTAAAGGTGGAATCTCCTATTTAAAGAGACATATAGACTCCTAAATAGAAAAAACTTGGTATTAAGAGGTCAAACATTTTTTTAACCCTTAACCTAATGAAAGGGAAGACCGAAATGACTATCATAAATTTTGACTACAATAGATCAAAGTATTAGCTAAAATGATTATTAGTGATGAACAACCACTCTCTATTGTTAATAGCCAAACTTTAGGATGTTCATCTCCAAAATCCAACCAACCATCAAGTTCCCAACTTAGAATATCATAAAGAAAGATATCTCTAAGATATATGAAGATTAAAAGAATTTAATATTGAAGACATTTTCGAGTATTCATAGATAAGTTGCCATCATGTCATATATGTAGACAGTTGACAACTAAATGAAGTGTTATACGGTGTTGAAAACACATTACATTGACAATGATTGGACTTTATTCAGTCAACTCTTGAGGTAACCAATATTCTTTAATTTTGTTATCATTTGTTATGAATTATGTTATAATTCATACTATTCATGTTTTTAAATGGTAGATTTATTTTAGTCTGAACTTTAAAAAGTATTATTATAGTGCTCTAACTTTAAATTTATTGCAAACATATTCTAATGATAAACCCTCTGTTAACTGTAATGTACTGGTGAAACACGTTAGATAAATTTTTTACCACGTGTTTGAGACATATGTAAGTTTTGTCACTTATGAAAATAATAATTTAATAAATTGGAAAATCAAGATTTTTAAATCCCTAAAAATAATCTTACCCTAAACTTGAAAAAAACACCATTGTTATTTTACCTCTAAAGTTGGTTGTATTCATTCATCTCACCTTGCTTCATCGTGGTTATATTTAGTTACCTCTTCCTTTTTCATTATAGTTCTATTTCTTATTTTTCCCTCTATTTATGGTTCCAGTCAATAACTTTTCCCTACTTTACCATGAATTTCTGTGGAAGTGCTAGCATACATCTATACTATTATGGGTTATTAAGGATTCTTTATATTGACTTGGTGGAGGATATATGTATTTGCTATCTGACCTAGCATTTTAGGATGCCTTTGCTCATATATGTTAGTAATGAGAATTAACTATCAAAAAGTTAATTCACAACAATATGAGGTTTGCTTCAGGTTGCTTATATATTATGTGTCTAACCTCTTGGTTCTACAGTATCTTCTTTTAAGGGTACCTAATAAGGTTGATCTGACAAATATTTTATTCTCCCTGTTTTTAGTTATGTCCTATTCAATTTTTCTTTATTCCAAGAAATAAATTGGAATCCTTGATTGATTAATAATTTGATCTTTATTCTTTTGTGCTTATATCTAGCATGTTCTTTTAAATTTTAACCATATTGAAATTTCTTCGTTTAGTTGGTTCTTGTCCTAGGTTTTTATCTATCTATCTTGATTGTATTGTATTCAAAGACATCTTGGGGCTTTAATTCTCCTTTTGTCTTAGTAAAAGTAAAAACATAAGATGGTGATTAATTTATGCCTTTTTTTAAAACTTAGATACAAACAATACTTTGTTTCTTTTTATATGTCATAAAAAGTAAATATCCCATTATGCTTCTTTATAGTAAATAATTATCAATATATAGAGGAAATTATGATAGTGCTTAAGATTTTCATGAACACTGCAGGTGTCCTATGATTAATAATACCATTTGATGATTTTAATAAAAAGGTAAAATAATAGCTGGTTAGGGATTATAAAGAGTGGAACTTTTGGTCTACTTTGTAATGATTTATTATATCTAGAAACTCCTATAACTAAATAGACATCAAAAGTATAGTTATAATATCCCTTTCTAGCTTTTAACATTTAACATTTCATGCAATGTATGTTATCTAACTTTACAAACAAATATAGGCCAAGTCAAGAAAGGCAACAACAAAAATTTACCATCTTAAGATGATGACATTTTGATATGGTTTTTTTGGTAAACAAAACTTCTGTATACAACATTGGTTTTCAACTATTAGAATTGTTTAATTTCCCTAATAAATGTTAATTTCATATTTTTTTTAAACCCATGTTTTTTTAGTTACTATAGAGTTAAACAATATTTATCTGGGCCATTAAACTACTATGGCATTTAACCATCTTGTGTATTACAGAAATATAGAGTGGAAATAATATATATGTATATATAGCTTTTATTGCTTTTGCACTTGGTATATATTTGACATAGGAAGAGTGTCAAGGTGTTATTAGTGAGTTTAAGAATGTTATTTATTCTTATTTCAACAATTTAGTAGAAGTTGGAAGGATACATTCTCAATTTTGCCAAGAGAAGGCATTATGTTCAATGGTAAAATGAGATTATTTTTTTTATTGTTATCATATGAAACATAAAATATGGTAATTATGATCCTTAGTAATTTTTCAAATTCCCTATATTAATTGGCTTTATAATGACATGATGAAGCTATATATATATCAAATGCTAAAATTATTATTGGTTAAAATTTTTACTAATGCTTTTAATACAAATATAAGTATTACCCCCATTGTATTATCCATGCATTAGCACAAATGTGAATATTTAAATTATAAATTTTATGATGCTAATATTATATATAACTATTAATGATTATTCAAATTGTAGGTTTATTATAAGTATATAGTTTTGGAAAAAGAGTTGAAGGTTTGTTACTATTAAAATTTTTGCTAAACATCTTCTGTGCAATGGGGTAAGTGTCTTATCCATAAGATTCATTGTTATATATAAGAGGTGAGTTTACATATTAATTTATACAAATCTTAAAATTTGACATAAGTGATATTTATATTTTTGTTTTTATTTTATAGGTTTCATCTGGCTATATATCTTTGATATCTGATGCATCTTAACAATCATCTTTATTGAAACAACTACTCTTTTTATTCTATATTCATGTCTATAAACACCCCTAGTTATATATTTTGAAAACATTAAACGGATTTGTTAATATTCATATTCCAAAGTATTTCTTTAGGCTCCAACTTTGTGTGACATGTAGGACAATTTCCTACTTAGCTTAATAAATTCCTTATAAAGAAACATAATTACAATTTGAACTTAAAATTCCTTATCAACCTTGTTACAAATTCATTATAACATTACAAATGTGTTATGCATCACCTCTTTCTATCCAATTAGAAAAGTGCAAAACTTGTCCCTGCTTTAGTAAATAGTAAATTAATCAAAAGAGAAGCATCATTTACTTCCTTTATTAAAAAACATTATGTCTTCTTATAGCCTCATAACCTACCTTTGCATTCAGTTTTTTGGTAGTTCCTTCTGAAAATAATATAAAAGTTTTACATAGATAGATATGATAAACAAGAAGGGAAATGAAAAAATAGAAAGGAGATGATAACAATATAACCTTCCTTACAATTTTACATTAAAATTGAAATTCTTTTACTCCACTTAAATGCATAAATAAATTCCACATGGAAGAGAAGCATATGGAACAAATATGATGGGATTTTCCAAATAATAACACAATGTTCAAATCCTCAAACAATTCACATCACAATGTGTAAATACTCAATTCAATCATAAGTGAGTTGTCATTTATGTATTTGTATTAATAGCTGCATTTTAAGAAGTTTGAGTTGGTTCGAATACTTGAAAATGGCTTTCACCAATCTATAAAAAATCATAAAAAAGTAAATTATTATCACTTATGATTAAAATAACAAAAAACTGTAATTAAGTGACAAACGATAAAGTAAGGGTTCCCATTAATTTCTCTAAATGTTACTTATACCTTTAAGTGACCTTTATACATATAACTACTTATTTTTTAAAATTCTGAAATAATAAAAGATACAAAAATGAATTTTAATGTTTGATCATGTAAAGTCTAATTTTTTTAGCTCTTTTTTTTATGCTACTATCAGTGTTGTATGTAATTACTTCATTTTTGGCAACCTTCCTCATTTTCACTGCATTATACATGTACAATTTGTAATGAATAATAAAAAACTTAAATAAAAAAAGAAAAATGAAAACATTATACAATTACCTTAAATATTTTAGGTTGTCTTGAAGGTTGGTCCTTTTTATTTATCCTCTTTTATTATGACTAACTTCATAAAAATGTTGACATCTTATAAGTACTCTTACTTTGCTCTTTTTTTTTTAAGTTTTTGTGGTTCTTCGTCTTTATCCCTTCTTTTAGCCTTTTTGATCCCTTCATATGTATCCATACACCTTCTTGATCAAAAGAGGTAATATGGGCTACATTTTTTTAATCTTTGGTTGAAATTTTAGGTTTTATGGTGTTTTCATAACTCTTTAAATAACATTCATTCTCGTAGTATTCGCTCACATAAGCATTGATATCCTCCATATGATATTATATAAAAGCACGTGCATGCTTATATAGGATCCTTGTTACATCCCAAAGTCTACATTACATGCTTGTAAATTAATAATGAACTTATTTGCAAAATGCATGAATTCAAATTTCAAACTTCTACTTTTCTTGGTGATGTAGTGCCTTACTTCACATTATTCAATTTTTATCTTCTTCGTCACTTTTGGATATAAACCAGTAACAAATTTTATCATCATAGCCCTTTTCTTTTAATGAATTTGAGTCATTAAAGAAACTCGAACATCCTCTAACATACTGTTCTAGCTTTTCGATTAAGCTTCATAAATGAATTCATTAAATATCTCGGATATGATGTTGTAAAAAAATTTACAATTTCGTATTGTGCTCACAAATTCTTTTATAAAAGTCTTATAATTCTTTTTAAGTCATCATATTATTTATTTGACATATTTCTTAATTGCTTCATTAACTCATCAAATTCCACTTCCATTATGCAATTCACTGCTTCCAAAGTACGGTCTAATATCTATGACGTTTATGTAGTTTATACCAATTTACATAGACATATTGAGCATTTTATTTACTTAGCTTTTAAGAAGAGATTCTTCAATGTACCTACTAAAATCTAGTAATAAAAATCATACAAAATAATATGATGTAACTAGAATAATTCAAAACATATATGAAAATAAATAGTACTAATAGTTGAATATTCACTTTATGTTGATCATTTATAAAAGTCTATACATTCCCACTTATATATAGATCTTCTCTAAGAAGGTTTAAAAACTAATTCTTAGAATGATAATTCTCTCCCTCAGCCATAACCCATAGAAAGAACATTTGATTATTTCCATCATACCCAAATGCGGCTAACAAAGCACCTTCAAGAAATGTCTTAAAGAAACTTCCATTTAGACTAATTATTTTTCTTTAGCAACCAAGGAAATCATACTTCAATAACTAAATCCCTTATAGAACCTCTTAAACATTGGTTATTCGAACTTTTCATTAAGTTCATTTTGGAAAATGTGTTGTTTTTCTTTTCCATCCTGTTGTAACTCTTGTCTGTAAAATTATTAATTCACACAATGACCTTCTACAAAAGTTACAAATTTGTAGGATTGCCTATACACATTAATATCACTAAATAGGGGGTTTACCTTCATGTCCAAATGTTTTAAGTTTTTCTTTACTTCTTATTCTTTTGATTGGTCTAACTTGTTCTTATATTCTTAACCTTTTCGAAATATTAGATCTTCTATCTTAAATCATGATTGCACAATAGATCATCAATTACCTCAATAGGAATAGTTAGAGTAGGCTCATTGCATGTGCATAATTTAGGAGACTTACCTCTATCAATATAGACTTTAACCATCTTAAACAATACGATGTGTCTCTTAAATAAAATTTTGTGTTGAGAGCAACTTTGATGTATACTATTAGTGATTTTTTGACTTATGCTATATTGTTTGGGTGGAGCATAGCAGGGAAATTGACTTGTCCTTATTATGGAAATGGTTTGGATGCATTTTATCTTCCAAACAGGGCCAAAACATCATGGTTTGACAACCACAGGAAATTTCTTCCTTCAGATCATCCATTTAGATGCAGTAAACAAAAGTTCGTTAAGAATAGGATGGTACAAACACTTCCTCCCCCTCACAAATCTGGTGAAGAGATATTGTAGGAGATTGATAAAATAGGGTTGTTGAAAGTTACAGAACCTGAATCTGATGAAGTTAATACAAGCATTAGTAAAAACTTTGGTTGGAGAAAGCAAAGCATCTTTTGGTATTTTCTATATTGGAAAACTAATTTAATACTTCATAATCTAAATGTGATACATATTAAAAAAATATTTTTGACAATTTTTTCAATACCATAATGAACATTGAAGGGAGGACAAAAGGCAATGCAAAATTATGAGTTGATTTGAAACTTTTTTACTGAAGGAATGAGTTAGATAAAGATCTTCATACTGGTAAATATCCAAAAGCATGTTACACTTTGGACCAAAAAAAAGAAAATTTGTGTCAATTTTTGAAAATTCTAAAGTTTCTCAATGGTTATGTTTCAAACTTTACAAGGTGTGTGGACATGAGAAAGTACAAATTGTTTGGGATGAAAAGTCATTGTCATGTGTTTATGCAAAGACTAATTCTAATTACATTTTGGGTGTTGCTACTAAATGAGGTTTGGGAAGCTATAATAGAATTAAGTTTGTTTTTCAAAAGCTTAATATCATACGAAATAAAGATGGCTAAAATAGAAAACTAGAAAGGAAAATTTCAATAATTTTGTGCAAATTAGAAGGGATTTTTCCTCCAAGCTTCTTTGACGAAGCATCTACCTATGCATTTAGCACACGAGGCTAAACTTGGTCGTTTAGTTCAATATTGGTGGATGTATTCGTTTGAGAGAAAATTATTGTAAATATTTAAATTGAAGTAATAACATGTTTAATAATTGTAAATTGCATTGTGTTTTAGGACATATTTTGATATGTGTTTAGCCATTAATTCGATCTTTTAGTATGTGTTTAGGTTAAAATTATGTTAGTTTGTTAATTATTTTTGTTTTAAGTGTTTTATGGGTTAGTACAAGATTTTGAGCTTAAATATTATACTTTTGAGGTACCTTGATGTGTTTGCTAGTGTTTCAGGGTCAGTATTGAAGAACGAAGGAGTTTTGGAAGACATTCGAACCAAAACAACAGCGCACGATTATGTCCTGACTGTGACAGAAGGCTCAGATGTAGGCCATGATCATGGCCTGCATTGGGCAGACGTGCAGATACTCATGAACTTCATGTTTTAAGGGATTTTTTGGACCTTTCAGACCCTAAAAAACCTTAGGGCTACCCAAAACATAAAGAAGTATAAAAAGATCATAAAAAGGAGAGAAAGAGGAGCACTTACATCAACCACCTTGAGAAACCCTAGAGGGAATTAATTGAGAGATAGAGGAAGAAAAGAATGAAGAGAGAAGAGGAGAAGAAACTGACTTGACATACTTCTTGGATCAGGAGGTTTCTCGACATCGCTACCTCCCATCCTCCATTTAGATTGTATTTCTTATTTATTTTTAGTTTTATCATTATATATAATTAGATTGAATAGTTGATGATAGGATCTAGAATGTTGAGGATGTTCTAAACTCACCTTCGGAGTTTTATTCTTGAATTAATGAAATTTGATTATTTATGTGTTTATTGGATTTTTATGGTTTGATTATGTGATTGCATAGTTCGGTAATAAACTGAGAGGGTGAATCGAATAAAAAATGATTAAATTGGACCAATAAGAGTTAGGTGATTTAATAGAATAAGAATTGAATTAAAACGAGAAATTATGCAAAGAGAGATCTTGCATAGGTTTTCAATAGTTTATTAGAGAACTTCAGAACTAATTAAGGTTTTAGATAGGTTGTGAATTGAGAAATTGCATCTTCCCTAATCTAATTAGGGTTTATGATTTAGGTTTAATGGTTATAACTTGAAAGAGATTAATCAACCCTATAATAGTCTAGAACCAACAATCTAATAATTTATAATCAGTTAGGTTAGCATTAAAGATAGGTAAAATTCCCTTTCCCTCAATTGGTAATTTCTTTCAGTTGATTCTTGGGTGTGTTGCAATTGTTTAGTAATTAGTATTTCATGTTTGATACTTAATTTGATTTATTAAATTAAATTCTCATTTTAGTTTCGTGCAATTTGAATTTTTGTTATTATTTCTGGCCTTAGATTTTACGATTAGAGTAACTCCCTCCTCTTGGGATCAACACCTTTGGTACTATACTAACGAACCATGCATTTGCGGATTATCAGAGGTTATTCATTAAAACTTACACAACAAAACCTAATCAATGTTTTAATAACATAATTGTAATAAGCCTATTTGCTAATGTAGGTATTTGCATCACTTGAAGAAAAATGTCAAAACCAAGGCTAGAGATGAAGGTTTGATATGTAATGCTTATTTAGTGAAGGAAGCTAGTACATTTTATTCACATTATTTTTAACTGCATGTGCTCACAAGAGAAAGAAAAGTTCCTTGTAAGGACGATGGGGGAGGAACAGGTGATGTTAATAGTAACTTATCCATTTTCACATATCCTGGATGAACATATGGATGGTCAATAAGAAGAATGTTAATAGAGGAAAAAATAGAGGCTACCTATGGTTAAATTTTATTGAACTGTCAACAGGTTCAACCTTTTATGCAGTAAGTTAAAGTTGACTTTGAAATTGATTTTTTGTTTTTTTGAAGTTAGTGTTGTTCACAACTAAAATATATATTAAGCCTTTAGATTATACGAGAAATGTTTATATGAGCTAATGCCTAAAAAAACATAGGATGATGTCAATAAAGAAAATGAAAGACACTTTCCTCGATGGTTCGAGAAATATGTAAGTTTTCACTTACAATTATTGAAATGGTTGAATTATCATATCAAAGTGTTCAAATGTCATTATACTATTTAATATGATTTTTAGGCCTAAAAAAATTCAATAGATAGTAAGTTCATATGTGATCTTGTGAAAGGACCTTTGCGAATTGTTAAATTGTATCTAGTGTATTTCGTTAATAGATACAAATTTCATATAGAATATCATGGTCATAGCATAACAATATTAAATAGTTGGGTTTGCATACAGAGAGAATTGATAGATCGCTATGGTAAAATTATTGAAATACTTGAAATTGAGTACCCTGTATTGCCAATAAAGTAAAGTGTGATATTTAAGTATGACTGATTTGATCCAACTCCTAATGTTGGTATAAAAGTGCAAAACCAATACAATTTAGTTGAAATAAACAAGCAAAGAAGATTTTGATAATTTGAACCTTTCATATTGGTGACGTAAGCTATCTAGGTGTATTCTGTCCCTTTTCCCAGCTTACGACGAGATAAGTCAAATCAGTTGGACGTTTGTAAAGTAAAAACTAAAAGTGTTTTTGAATTATATGGAAAAGGAGAAAAATAAGATAATTGAAAGTGAAGTGTTTTAGGAAGATGTTTATAAAATAAACGCATATGTTACATATGACGAGAATGAACCTTTGAACGATCAAAATAATGAATACATTGAAATTTTTACTAGATAGGATGAAGAGGGCAAGATATTTGAAGAGGAGTTCGAGCTTGATTCTAATTCTTTAAAAAAAGAAGATGATGATAATTTTGATTTACAACTAAATGATCATGATAACAATTAATTTGTGCTTGTAATAGAATATTATATGAATAAATATATTATTGCATCAATAATATATTTAGTTTATATTGTTCTATTACTCGAATATTTAATAAATATGAAATTTAGGTTAAAAATATACCACCAAAGAGAAAGCAGGATATGATGTGGCTAAGGTTAACGTTACTATGATTTGGAGCTAGTTATTTTCCAGGTGAAGCATCACATTCTATAGCTACTACAAAGGTTGTAGCTACTACAGAATTAGGTGTTGTACCTCCAACTACTACACATTTAGATGAGGCATCACCTTCTATACCTGCCGCTACACCATCGAGCAACCCTAGACTATCCACCACCCCTATACCAACAAAGTTATCAAGGGCAAACATTATGGATGAAGAAGGTGACCTCCAACATGAAGCTAAGGGAGTAGATGGAAGAACGTATATCACAACAGTAAATAATCTATGAGTGAAAATACATGTATGATAATACCATAGGTTTATAATGAAGTTATAGGATTTAATTTGAAAATGATCTAAAATTACTTATATATAAGGTTGGTCCTATTTGAAACGTACTCAAGAAACATGACATCCAAGTTCAAGGAGAAGACTGATCTTGAGGGTTAAATATGAAAGAATGTCTCTCAGATGAATAATTATTTTTATTATCAAAAGTTTGAGGTACAAAAAATATATTCTTTTGTATTTTTATCTAATTAATTCTATACATAATTAGATAAATATTTTAGGTTTTAAGTACTTATAGTATGCTTTTCTTTTTTCAGAAATTTTTTAGGATTCCAAATTTGACACGATAATTTATAAAGTATGGGAGAGGGGAGCTTGTACACATTATAAAGACTTTCTTGGCGCGCTACAAAAGACTAGTGTACAACCTCCATGTATATCTGAAGAAATATAGAGTTGTTGACAGCAGTATTGGACATCACCTAAGACAATGCCCATTTTAGAGCGTAATTTTGCCAACAAATGTGGAGGATTAGGGGTAGAGAGTCTTTCCGTATATACTGGAAAATCTAATACCTACCAAAAGCTTACAGGGAATATCTTATAAGTATATGCACTTTACATTTATTTTATTCTTTTACTTTGATGTATTTCAATTTAATTTCATTTGTGAATTTTGGAATGAAAATGTATGTGTATTATGGAGAATGATAATGTTATAATGTCTAGTGCCATATCTGACTATTTTTTTAGTTACTTTCTTTGTTCAATAAAGGGTAATTATCATAAAAATAGAAGAAACTCTGCTAAAATTTTTAAAAATTGTAGTTCACTTATAACATTTTATTCTGATGCAGGAAAAGTTTATAGGTAAGAAGCCTATACCTCGTCAGCTCTTTTTGCATACCCACACCAAGAAGCATGTTCGTGCGACCTTCGTCGACACTCGATGTAGAGAACTTAATGCATGTGAAATTTATTCTTTAATATTAATTATTAATAATTATCACTTATTAGCATAAACATTGCCTCCTGATAAGACCAATGCAAGAAAGCATTTAACGACAGTCTAAGCACTCTGAAACTGTTGATGAAAGTCAAGCATATCTTGATACATTGGGTGGTAGAGACCTTCGTGAAAGGATCTTCAGCTTAGGTTCATTGCATACACATATTATTCGTAAATTTACACGTCCAGTACAACTGTATCTAGTAGGCGGTCTGTAAACGATCTAGAAGGGGGGTTGAATAGATCTTTAAACCTTTTTCTTAAAAAATGCACAATAAAATCAGAAGTTAATTCACACAAAACCATTTAAACAAATTTAAATGTTAAGAATAGGGAAGAAGACCAAACACTGTTTTTATAGAGGTTCAGTGCTAAGACCTACGTCCTCTACCTAAGCTCCCACTTAAGATTTGGCAAACCACTTTACTACACACTTTTTTAGTTCAGTGTGAACTCTTACAATACCACTTGATTTCCAGCTCAAGCTACCTTACAACCAATTTGTTTTCCAGCACAAATCCTACCTCATAAGTGATTTATCACTAATCACTCAACTCAAAATAACAATGATATAAAATTGAAAGTAATAACTCTCAGTACAAAATGAAAGAAATTCAGACAAGCTAAGAGTAGTATGAGAGCAAATTTATGAAACCATAGTAGTATGCTTTGATATGGACTTGTCTACCAATTTTCTTAAAGTGTCCCTATTTATTTGCAAGCTGCAGGTGAATATAGACGTTGGAAAAATTCACTAGCCGTTGCTTAATTGTTGAGAGATGTTGCTTGATTTCTTCCTTTCCATTTTGGAATGATTCGGATGACTTTTGTTCAACT